>JAQFVV010007488.1:0-80000 GCA_028023455.1 Epiperipatus broadwayi | reverse complement strand
TATGATCAAAAAAGTTTGGCGATCCCTGATCTAACTAAAGAAATTATTTCAAAGTGTTGATAAATTTTCATTTTATATTTCAACCAATTAATTATGTGACTAAGAAACAATCGAAATCTTATACACGTTACGATCCAAAATCTTTTCTGACAAAAGTTACAATATGAACATCATGAATTCATTTTATAAATATCAATGATAAATCATATATTTTAAAAGTAGTGTGTCATTTTAATTAACATTTCAAAAATATCTTGGTATTATTAGGACATTAAATGATTATCTTTTCATGGAAGCAAAAAAAAAGACAAAAAGCTTAATCTTGATATTTACAAAAAAAATAAACAAAACCAATTATTTCACTTGTGCTAGCTTCAATTGTATTCGGCTGGGCTAAATTTAGATTTTTGTTTTTTCGTTA
This sequence comes from Epiperipatus broadwayi, assembly GCA_028023455.1. Classification (NCBI taxonomy): domain Eukaryota; kingdom Metazoa; phylum Onychophora; class Udeonychophora; order Euonychophora; family Peripatidae; genus Epiperipatus; species Epiperipatus broadwayi. The sequence goes on along the minus strand of JAQFVV010007488.1, from coordinate 79,579 downwards.
TCAACCACTTTATTGTCATTCAAAAATAAAAAAAATGAAAAAATTTAAATGACAAATTGAGTTGAAGGCATGTGTTTTAGAAAATGTCGTTTTGTATAAATAAAACATATTTTAATTTTTATACATATAATGTTCTATATAAATTTAATAGATTGTGTATCTATCATTATTATAAATAGTATAAAAAGAATAAAAAATAAAATTAATTTAAACGAATCAAGTATACTTTAATGCATTAATAACATGATTCAAAGACAAAAAAGAAATTATGATTTTTTTTTTTTTTTGCTTATTTGAATGCCATGGGCTCTTTGAATGATCATGTGTTCATTTTGCTAATAAATTAAGCCTCTTTAATCTTTTGCTTTTTCTTCACAAATCATCTCAACAACATCAGGATCAAAACCATGTCCATAATTCCTTTTCATGACTATAAAATAAATGTTGATATATCATTTATAAAATTATATATCAAAACTTCAATGTGTTATAAAATTTGACTAAATTGGATGAATGTTTAGTTATTATTCATGAATTGAATATTCGCAATATTTTAACTGTAACTAGTAGCGAGTTATTCGCATATTCTATTATAAAATATCATTATCATAAAATAGATTCTAGTCTATTCACAGGTTATTATCATCCATTAAAATTTTATAGCATTTTACCCAATATTTTTAATTACAATTTATTTTTAATACAATTCATTTTTATTATTGTTTGTTGCCGTATTAAAGCAAATCATTCATTAACTATTTGGATATCATAAATGTTATTAGCACAACCATGATAAAATGTTTATTCAAAACAATATGCAATATCTAATAATAATAATAATAACAACAACAACAATAACAATAATAATAATAATAATAATAATAATAATAATAAGAAGAAGAAGAAGAAGAAGAAGAAGAAGAAGAAGAAGAAGAAGAAGAAGAAGAAGAAGAAGAAGAAGAAGAAGAAGAAGAAGAAGAAGAAGAAGAAGAAGAAGAAGAAGAAGAAGAAGAAGAAGAAGAAGAAGAAGAAGAAGAAGAAGAAGAAGAAGAAGAAGAAGAAGAAGAAGAAGAAGAAGAAGAAGAAGAAGAAGAAGAAGAAGAAGAAGAAGAAGAAGAAGAAGAAGAAGAAGAAGAAGAAGAAGAAGAAGAAGAAGAAGAAGAAGAAGAAGAAGAAGAAGAAGAAGAAGAAGAAGAAGAAGAAGAAGAAGAAGAAGAAGAAGAAGAAGAAGAAGAAGAAGAAGAAGAAGAAGAAGAAGAAGAAGAAGAAGAAGAAGAAGAAGAAGAAGAAGAAGAAGAAGAAGAAGAAGAAGAAGAAGAAGAAGAAGAAGAAGAAGAAGAAGAAGAAGAAGAAGAAGAAGAAGAAGAAGAAGAAGAAGAAGAAGAAGAAGAAGAAGAAGAAGAAGAAGAAGAAGAAGAAGAAGAAGAAGAAGAAGAAGAAGAAGAAGAAGAAGAACCACTTTTAAATGAGTAGGGTCATTTTTACTCCAAGAAAAAAAAGGAGAAAGAGAGGAAAAAACTGTTCTAGAAATGAGTTTTGCAAACCAATATGTGAACCACAAACATGTCTCTATGTAGAAAATGCTCATCCATTTTTTAATTTACTTGATATTTTATGATATTGTATTTTGATTTCTTCAGCAGAAAATTTTTTTCTGTAATATTTCATTATCTCTATAATGTATTCTAATTTTGTCATATCTTACAAGTGGAAACAACATTATACAATGTATTTGAGGTAATTTTTATAATGTATTTGGGGTCTATCTCTCCCACAAAAATCATATTTAAGTTCACTATAAAATATCTTTAGGAATTCTTACATTATTCATTCATTTTACATATCCAATCCAAGAAATTTATGATTTTTAATAGTGAACTTCATAGTATCACATCCAGTAAGTTGAAGAATATATTGTTTGTTTTATTATCTTGCCATTGTATTTCAAAATTTTATAGAGCATCCTTAAATGAAACTTTTGTAATGCCTTTATATTGTGCTAATAGAATGCGTAAGTTGTCAAGCGTTGGTGGCTGAGTTGTTAGCACAGCTGCCTTACAAGCAGTTGTCCTGGGTTCACTTCCTGGCTGATGCTTTGACACATTAAAAAAAAGAATGTGCAAGTTTCAGTTCCAAGAAATAAATTAGATAGAATAACAGCTCTTTGTTGTAATCATTACTTTCCTGTGATAAAATACTCTATTTTAATTGGTTAAAAGCAACAGCATATTATCTCAAATTTAACTCCACTAATCTACTTATAAAGTGACAATGTATTTAAACTGGTATACATTCTTAAGTCGATAACCATCTAAGCTAAAAGTTGCTAAGGATTTTTCTTTTATCATTGTTGGATTAATCTGTAAATTGTCACTTGAACTGGGAAAAAGGCACAATCATGAACATATTGTAAATATTTTCACTTTTAATTGATTTAAATGAAAAATTTCATTGTCAAATCTGAAGTAAACCACTGTCATAAAAATTGAAAACAATACAGCAGCAAATACACATCCTTATTTAACACCAGTTTTCATTTCAAATGCCTCAGATTTTCCACCCTTAGTAATAACACTTCCTCTCATTCTGTTATGTAGAAATTGCATAATACAAATAAGTTTTGGTGACAACCAATTTATTTCCAACAAAACCATAGATTTGTCCTATTAACTGAATCAAATGCTATGACAAAATTAATAAAAGTAATATATAAATCACTTTTATATTTCTGATACTTTTCTTGCATTTGCCTTTCTATGAAAATTTTATCTATAGTTTTTTTTTATTCTCTAAAACTACATTGAGTCTCTGGTAATCATTCATCTATGACTTGAAGAAACCTATTCAACAAAATCATTGAAATTACTTTTGATATAATGTATTAGTAATGATATATAATAATTACTGCAATTTTTGTCTATTTCCTTTGTTTACAAAACAATAAAAGCAACTTTAACATCAGGAATCCACAACTTTATGGGTTGATATATTCTTTAAAAATTCCAATACTTTTGAAGTACTATGATTTAAACTTTTTTCATGTATTTCATCAGAATCAGCAGCCTTTTCATTTTTTAGATTACACAAAGCTGTTGTGACTTTACTAAGATGGACATCTTTGTCCAAATCTAAATGAATATCTTATTCTTGTAACATTATTCATAAGATGACCAAAATACTCTTTCATTTGTTTAAAATATCATTGTCATTATATAAGTAATCCCCCTTGTTGGATTTAATAGGGTTGTGATATTATTTCTTAGATCCATGTGATGTTTTCAGTGCAACAAAAAAAAATCTAGAATGACTATGACAAGTGAATGTTTGTATGCTTTTTGAAGTTTAATCCATTAATCATTTTTAAGCCTTCTTGTCCGTCATTGAACTTCTGTCATCAGATCTCTACATTTATTATGAAATTCCACATTTAATACATTATTCTACCAAACAGTATAAATGTCTAATCAAATCACTAATAACAAGATCATTGTCAGAAAACCAATCATTATTCTTTTCCTTAGTATTCTAGTTTGTAAATTATTATTCTTATTTAATTATTCTCTTGTAGTAAAGAGGCTTTATAATAGAGCACATTTATAAATAAACATTTCACACCAAAACCTACCAATATGTCAATTTCTCTATTTTCATGTTCTTTATTACCTCCACATGACATATGACTTTTTTCTATGCCAAAGATAGTAATATTAAAAATAAAATTTGACATGTTTTGATGTGGTGAGTTTTCAAAACTATAATAAATGCTAATGGAACATGATCCTTATGTATATTAGGTACATTGTAAAAATAGGGATTTTTGCTGATATTAATTTAATTTTTCTGAATTAGTGATATATCACAGCTATTAATACTACTTCCCAAACACCTAAAACTTTTGCTTCACTGTATGAATAAAATATTTATTTTATGGACGCATAGTGAAACACTATTACAAATATTCTGGATTTATATCAGTAACATATATTCTTCAATTAAATTCACAATAGAATTAAAACAAGGATTAAAATTGACATTTTAAAATGTTTTTCTGATAACATTTTCTCTACCCTTTATGGAAAGCCTGCAGGTAAAAAAATATTTACCATTTACATCCAACCATGACAGAAACACAAAAAGTGGAACTCATATTATCAGTATAAAACAGAGTAAAGAAGTGTGTTCAGAAAACAGTAATGTGGAAAAAGAAGAATTCCATAAAGAATAAAATCTCATGAAAAATGATTATCCATCAACTAATAAAACTATCTTAAGTAAACTATAAAAACAATTACCACAAGATTAGATTCAATCCAATTATAGAAAATAAACCTTCGATTTTGTTACCATACATATCCTCTATAGCTAAACATTTAGTCAAAACACTTTCCAATGACTTTGAAGTAAGATTTCACTTGCCTCCTACAACTAATAGACTAATCAATAATACAAAGGACAAATTTACACCTGAACTAACCCTCCAAGTTGTGTACAAGATCACTTATCCTCAAGGAGGTTGCCAAGCAATATATTATGGAGAAACCAAAGCAAACATTACCACTAGTGTATCACAGCATCAATACATATGTAATAGAACATGAATTAAAGCCAAGGTAACTCAATATTTGTAGAGCATGACAGCGTCATTGGTCACACTTTTCAACTGATGTCAGCCAAGATAATTTGCACAGAGCACAATGACATGAAGTGCAAAGTGAAGGAGGCTCGTTTCATTGTAGATCCTAAAGCCATCAATAGAAGAGATGCCTGCTTTAAAATCTCTAAAACATGGGCTGTTTAAATATTTTTACATAAATTTGCATACATTATTGTGATATCTACTAACTATTAGTGAAAAAAGAGCTATGAATATGTGAACATAGATTTCCCAAAAGCACTCAGCTTATTTATTTATTGTTATATAACTTCATTAATTGTGTACAAAATGCAAGCTTACAATTATAAGTACTGTAGTGTAAATGTACACACCAAGAATGATAACAAATGAAGTAACAAAATCTGCAGTCAATAAAATGTCAGATCACTATGAGAAATTGTAACCTCTATAAAATCTAAACTGAAATTGTTGAAATACAAAAATTGCTTCTATGAAATATCAGGTAATTGTAATGTAGAAGAAAGTGTATGTTCCACTTAGAAGGGCTCAAAATAATAATTAATTAAACAAACGTATCTAAATTAACAGACCAATTGGAAAAACATAAGAATATTAGACAGAAAAAAAGTAAAAAGAAAAAAATGTAAAGAAACTGTTCACATGACAATAACAAATAATTGCTTAAGTCTTCAATTTATAATATTTGTAAAACATTTAGTAACCTTGCTCTTAAGGTTAGATAAGTATATTAAATTTTTACTGGCTGTTGTCTTTGAGAGAATAGTTTAATTTGTTAAAGCATTCACTATTTGATAAATCTAAAGGTCTCATGTTCAATTCATACATTAGTACTGCCAATGATTAGGCCACAATACCTAAAGAAGAGAGTAGAATATTATTTGAAATGTAATATAAATTATCTGTGTATTTTAGTAATAGTTGAATGGATTTGAAAATTTAAAATTTGAATTTTTCTAAAGACATTAAACAATTAAATTTTAGATGAAGGAAATAATCTAACATATAATGACAAATATATAAATATTATTGTCATATCTGACCTTGCCTTCAGAAGGGGTTTAGTCCAGATTTCTTTTTTATCTGATCGGATTGAGCACACATTACCACTAACCAATGTGTAAACATGTGGATAACTAATGTATAAACATGGCCAAAGGGTAAAAACAAGTATGGCCAATGTGTAAACATGTGTATAAAATCCTACCATTGGTTTAGGCTCTCTGAATCATATTTCTTCCAGTAAGGTAAAGTATCTGGCAATAAATAATCAGCCTTGTTGAAGGCAAGCCAGAGAATGTCTGTCTATTTATACAACAGAATGTGCTTCCCATTAAAATCACTTCCAACAGCAAAGGTATTTCTACTATATTCACTACTGATACATCTATATAGTGAGGCAAGTCACAATAGGTGGAAGCTGCTACAACTATTGCATACTCATGGCAAGATGCTTAGTACAGCCAGAAGAGTAATTCAACAAACTCGAGGCAAGCTGTCCAGTAGATCCCGAAGAGTTAAGCCTAGAACTCATGAGGCAAGCTAATATATACAGCTGGAAGTGAGTCCAGTCATTCAGCATGACCAGCACAGTATTCACTATGTTTATCTATAATATAGGGTATATGAGCACAGACTTTCAGATGACCCATCACTCTCCACTCTATCTAATATCACCGATACATTCAAGCACATATATGCTGAAAAGATAAATAATCACCAATACACATATTTCATGCTAAATCAGCAATCATCAGCTGAGATTCTTGTCACACCCATGTTGATCTAAGGTCAATCTGAACCCCACATGTACAGGACATAATCCATTTAATACATGTGCAAGGATGGGCAGACATCTCTACAATGTAATAACTGAAACACAGGCTTATTATATACCTGTGTCTATATATGTAATATAGGGTATATGAGCACAGACTTTCAGATGACCCATTACTCTCCACCCTATGTATGCTGAAAAGATAAATAATCACCAATATACGTATTTCATGCTAAACCAGCAATCATCAGTTGGTCCAGATTATCATCTCCCACACATATATACTATAAGTGCTCAGCTATATATTAAGATAGACAATCTTCATACTTTAATGGACAGGCTCCAATCTACTACACCCTCCAACTCTTCAACCGGCCATCCAATTGAAAATCTGATGAGGGAATGCTCAAAGGCCACCCTGAGGCTGAGATTCTTGTCACACCCATGTTGACCTAAGGTCAATCTGAACCCTTGTACATGTGGGGTTCAGATTGACCTTAGGTCAACATGAGTGTGACAAGAATCTCAGCCTCAGGGTGGCCTTTGAGCATTCCCTCATCAGATTTTCAATTGGATGGACAGTTGAAGAGTTGGAGGGTGTAGTAGATTGGAGCCTGTCCATTAAAGTATGAAGATCGTCTATCTTAATATATATCTGAGCACTTATAGTATATATGTGTGGGAGATGATAATCTGGACCAACTGATGATTGCTGGTTTAGCATGAAATACGTATATTGGTGATTATTTATCTTTTCAGCATATATGTGCTTGAGTGTATCGGTGATATTAGATAGAGTGGAGAGTGATGGGTCATCTGAAAGTCTGTGCTCATATACCCTATATTACATATATAGACACAGGTATATAATAAGCCTGTGTTTCAGTTATGTTTATCTATGTAAAACTGTATTTTGGGGGTGTTCATATTTATTTTGATATTACTGTTGATTTGAGTCTGAAGCCTGCAATTCAGCCAAACACAACAGATTTGGTACAGTGGATAGGACTTTGATTATATTGCTTTTATTAAGCTAAAACCAAGTTCACAGTTGATGCAGAAAGTTTGAAAAGATAACCAAATATTGGTACTTTTAATACATAGGTTGTTATATTTTAATTTTACATTTACTAAAAATTTCCAATTATCATATTCTAAAATTATATTTAACCTTATATGGTTTTTATAATTATTATTTATTATAGATTCATATTTTAGAAATAAACATTTTAGACTTTTTTCCATGTTCAATGTATAAAATATTTTTCATTACAATAGGATTGAAAGCATTCCAGTCATTTATAATTCCTCTGGAAATCAAATTATCTATGTAATCATTGGAATCTAAAATTGTTTAAAGATCACATTTTAGCAGACATTATCTAGATATTATGCTCTTAGTTTATTAATGTATGCCTTTGCAGATTAATGTGCCTCCACTGAGGATAAATTCTTCAAATATATTTTGAAAAATCACACAAGCTACTCAATATAGTGGGTTTTTGAGAGGTTTGTTAAACAATATTTATTGTGTCATTGAATTTTTCAATTCATTCAGTGCAGTAACTTATTAAAATATCATAATTTCTTACCAAAACATTTAATACAAAATGTCTAAAAACTTATCTTATTTCATTGAGAGATCTGAATGATATAATATCAATTTCTAAAATGTTGGTTAATTCTTTAAATTACTCAATTCTTGTGTGTGTGTGTGTGTGTGTATATATATATAAGGGACTTGAACTCAGATTTTCAAGCACCCTTCAACTATTCACACTATCTCATACAACTGATACTTGTATATAATCTATTAAACCTTATATATATATTGTCCTTAAAAGGCTTTCAATATCCTTAATAAATAGAACCTGTTTCTGTGCATCATCTATACCTTTGATCTTCCTTGTGAGCCACACAGTATGATTGACCTACATTTGGAGTATTATCTCATAGACAAACAGCCACACTATTTGTTTTTCCTACCATTACAGAAGTAAACATAATCTTTTTTTTGTAAATTAAAGTTATTCGTTCTACAAAACTTTTTTATTCCTACTTATTACGACATTTTGGGATCCCCCCCCCGAACTGGTTTGCGGCTTTTGCTGATATCTTTCCAGTGTGCAACTTTTTTAGATAAGAGACTGTGACTCTATCCCAGCATGTTGAATGAGCCCAGAACTTTCTACTAGAACCTCATCTTATCGGATGATCCCTCTCATTTTTATGCCCATTATGGGTCTTAAGTTCATATAGTGACAGATGCACTTAACACCTTCTTTAACATTTATTTGTACACTCCCCCCCCCAACTTTATCAACCTACACACAGTCTACACTTATATAACTACACAATTTAGTGTTTAATTTAAATTTTAGTTTTGACCTTTTTTTTTTTTTCAATTTTCTTAATTACGATTTTACTTTCTTAACTTTGATTATGCTGAGTCAATTTATGATTTAACACACATGTCAGATAGCGTTTGAGCTGAGTTCAAAAAAAATCTACTTATTCTTTCTGGGTTTAAATACCTTTTAAAATAATCCTTTATAATATAGGAATGGACCAGCCTTTCAAGCAGAGAGGATAATATTATTGATAGCATAAGCCATTCATGATACCCATGGTCAGATTGAGCTATGCAAAGTGTAACATGATCATATTTTTTGATCATGGCCCACCTCAACTGCTGGATTCAAACCCCTGCCATCCAAAGCATTTTGTTTGTTTTGAGGATCAACCTCAGGCACCAGCCAACAATTATGATTAACTTTTTAATTTGACCCAACTAAAACAGTAACTTCATTTTTAGTTCTTAGATTTGCAGCATGATAGTGCTGATGCAGTTTTTTTCCCAATTGAAAGGTTTGTCTAATGAATATTTTGCTTTGGATGCCATCTATAAAAAATTTGAAATATTTTATTAGTCTGTAAAAAAAAAATTTCAATGTCTTTTAGCTTGCTTTCTGTGAATATCAACTTAGGAATATAATTTTAAATATATGTAATACAAAATTTTCATACTCGGGATTTTAAAGGAAAAGTGGATTTCATGCATATATATTAAAATATAATTTTTGTAATTAGCAATGCTTTTTGATTTTTTTTTTTTTTGCAGTTTATCTGAAAAGTAGATATTGTTTACAAAACATTTCTATCATATAAATTTAAAAGCGATAAAATTTAGATTGGCTATTGTAGTATCTTTTGGATTTACTGATAAATCTTAGTATTACTGTTTGTTTATATACTTTAGAATATACAAACATTTGTCTTATCTATAAACAAATAACTTACAGGGATTTAAAAATGTATTTATTTTTGCATTTCATTCCTAAGAGAATCATATCACTATATGTAGTACAATATGGTAATCTTTGGGTTCCGGTATATATTGTCTATTGCTTTCTGTATTTAGACTTTTATGTCATTTCATGCACAGATGGTTAAACATATGTTTGTTCTAAATATGAATGACTTTAATGACTGAAGTGAGTATTGATTTTTATTGTCACTTCTTTGATAAATGTTAGTGTTGTGTTTTATCTATTTTGGAGTTTTTGTTGGCTACTTTTAAAAGTTAAAGTGTAAAGAAGATAGAAAGATTGGATCCAGCCAAAAATTATACAATTAACCATAAGTTGCCCAAAAAATACAAATAGAAAACTAAGCAAATATTTTATTCCATTATCATATTCCGTCCTTTCACAAAGACTTTATCTTGTGTTTGGAAAGTGAGAGTATTCATTTATTGTTAAAATCCACAAAGCGCATGTGCATTAGCTTAATGCTGGTTATTATTACAGTTTAAAAACATCGCGCTATATAAAATAAATATCTTATTTACATATACAGTATAATAATATTAGTCAATTTTCAGATCCCTCTAAAAATATCAATTTACGGTTATGACAAATGTTTTATACAAATAAACTTCTAAATTATATCAAATTTGTAAATTTAATGTTAAATTTATTAATAAATTTATTTTAAAAAATTAATTATGAAGTATTTCTTATATTGAAAGGGCTAATGATAATTGTAAAATAAAATATTCCCAAAGAATCTGTTTTCTAATAACTGCGGAAACCAGTTTTATCTTCCAACCAGACTCTCAGTGAAGACAGACTTTTATTGCAATCCAATTAGTAACTGCAAGAATTATTCATTTTATATATTTATAAAGGCTTTAAAAAGATCATGATGTGCAATTTTTTTTTTTTTTTAAAAAGTGGAAATCAATTTCGATTTAATTGACGATCCTTACTTATAATTTAATGTCTTAATTACTCGCACAAGCAGTATTCTAGTATTGATGAATTTGTGTTTTAATCGTTAAAAAATAAATTGATTTTATCTTTTTTTTTTTTTTTACGTTTAAAATTAATTAAACAAAGAAAAAAATTCTTATCGCAAACAATTGGTGAATTTCTAAGATTAATATTCAGTTTGATGCGAACTGTTTTTGTAACATTTTTGTTTATTTATTTCACAGTTTTTAAAACATCATCTACGCAGTTTTCTTTTCAAAAATAGTTCATAACTTTCAATATATATAAATCAATACACCAATTTCTTTTTAAATCCTGTTTTTATATGACTAATATAAATATATACCAACATAGTTTTTTCAAGAAAAATTGAAAAATACAAATACATAATAATAAATATAAATATCAAATATTCTAAACAATTCCAAAAAAATAAAAAAAATAGTCTTTTTTTGGAATTGTTTGGAATATTTGATATTTATATTTATTATTATGTATGTGTATTTTTATTTTTCAATTTCTTTGAAAAAATCTATATTATTAAATAGTCGAAACGTTGGCGTATATTTATATTTTTATAATACTTATATAAAAACAATATTTAAAAAGAAGAGGTTGGTGTATTGATTTATATTTATTTCACAGTATAAAAAATAATTGCTTAGATGATTTACTTTGACATTACTATTATTTATTAGAATATTGAGATTAATATCTGCTACTTGAATTAAAACTCTACTTTTAAAATGTATCAAATAATATTCCTTTATATATATATTTATAAAATTGATGAGTTTTAAAGTAAATTTAAGGTTATTATATCAAACATAACATTTTAAATAATTAGTAGTTAATAAATTGCAGTTTGTTTCCAGCTGTAGAGAAGTCTGGTTATATGATCAAACCAATCGAGCACTGACTATCGTATTTTTTCCAGTTTCAACATAATTCTTTGACAGCATTTAAATTATTATTATTTCTCATCTTAAATCTACCATTTCTCAGTGCAGAAATTTGAACTAAAGCATGTACTTTATGAACAATCTTTGCTCATAAAATAAACTACAACCATTAAGACATATGGGCCTTCATACCTGTGTTATTAGTTCAATAATTTTCCATTATATCACTATGGTGAAAACAGATTTTCATTTACTTTTAACACCTTGTAAAATAATTAATAATCATTATGCTGTAGAGTTATTTCAAAATTTTTAAACTATTCTCAGTGCACCACCACCCCCAACTATACCATATTATTACCATTTACCAACTAAAAAATTCAGACCAGCCTCTTTTACTATGAACACAGTTCATAAAAAACAGTGCAAAATTATGTGTGTAATGAGAAAGACTTTCTGTATTGTTGGGTGAGTGCAGTATAGTTGCAGCCAAGGTGGAAAATACACTTACAATAATTTAGACAATTCTTTGTGATTATTTAATTTCAAAATATCACATCAAGCTGATAAAAAGAATATACAAAGATAAATGGATGTTTTTGTCAAACAGATTGACTTGTATTTAAATTACAAATATAAATAATATTAAATTATTACTTTTTTAACAATGCTTTTATGTAAATAGCTAACTAAAAAGTAGAAAAATAACAGAGTAATCTGACTAAAAAATTTGTTACATCATTTCATAAAAGCATTTGAGATCATAAAAATCAAAAAGTCCTCAAATGCTTTTATGAAATAACACAACATGTTTTTTAAACACATTACTTTGTTATTTTTGTACTTTTTAGGTGGTTGTTTACATAAAAGCATCATTTTTTAAAAAAATAATATTATTTTTTTACTTTTTAAGTATAAAATAATTTTTTCATTAATCTCTTTTAGTCATCTTTGTTCGTGCACAATATTATCAATACGGCATTGCTGCAGTCATTTTTCTACAAATGTTATTCTATAAATGTTAAACAGATATGTTTTATTTTAATTAATTTAATTAATTAAGTGTGAGTTAAATCAATATTAACAAAATTTTATTCTATAATGTAATATTTCTGTTGGATCAGTTGCTAAGGAATTTTTTTGGGAAGTGTAAGGATGTGAGTTCAAGTTTTAAATGGAAACAACATTTTTTTCATTGTTAATTCAAAATTGTGGGTATACTGACAGAAATACAGACAGAACAAGTTAATATAAAAGTTTAATAAGACCTTGCATTGCAGTAGATGTTGATTTTCATAAAGCATTCTCATTTGTCATGCTAACAACATATGAAGAAGAGTGGGAAATATTACTAACAGTTATTTGTAATTGAAAAGTTTAAATAAAATTTAAAAATTTCTTAACATTCAACATTTAATGATAGGTAATGGAAATAGTCCAACAAATTATCACATCTAATATACCATCATCGTAAACCTTCAGGAAAATATCTTATTTGTTTTAATCATATGTAATAATTAAAAGTTTGTATGCCTTTTTATTGTTATTAAATTATTTGTATTATCTTTTTTTGGAAATGATTAAAAGTCACTTAAGAAACATTTGTAAGCTAAAATAAAACTGAAGTGAGAACAAATTATCTAAGATAGAAACAAATTCTACATGCAAGATTTTGTATTGAGAGAATTATTGTTGAAAAACTGAAAAATAAAGATGTAAAATTTTGCAACTGAGAAAAATTCTAACCTGTTTAGTAAAATTAATCACAATATGATTGGCCTCTCCAAAACTTGTTTTCAATTATTAAAGACTTCAACGATCCTGAAACAAGAAGGGAAAAAATAATTAGGAAACTAATTACAATGAAGAGCAATAATATGACAAATTTAGTTTAATAAGCCAGCAAACTATTTAATTTTTTATGTTGATGAATCTTGGAATCCAATCTATCAACTTCATTCTTTATTGGTATTGAACTATTTAAGTTTAAAAGGAAAAGATTCCACCTTCAGAAAAAGAATCAAATTTAATTGAATAATTTTATTTCATTTAAGATTAAACACAAATTAAAATATATATAAATGAGTTATTTGAGGGAATAATTTATATGAAATCTTTTTATATCTAGTTCTAAACTATAATAAATTAAAAGGAGTGGACAGTATTAAAAAATAATTATGAAAACAGATTAATATTAAGACAAATATGTTTAATAATGCACTGGACCAAGTACTTGTCAAGTCAAAGTAAATTGCTAAACCAAGATAAAAACATGACAAAATAAATTACTAACATTTACTAAAATAAAAAACACTACAGATATTATATTATAGTCAAATAAAAATATTTCTATTTACTAACATATTGATAAAATACAGAAAAAAGTAAAAAATCAATTACAGAAGGAATGTTAAAACCCTAAAATATGGCAACAGAATATACAAAATATTAATAAAAACATGCACTGATATGAGTGTATTTAAATTTTACAAGTAATAAGCATCACATTTTAAATGTCATCAAATGTTCAATTACAAGTATAATATTAAAATCCTAATGACAGAGTATAAAAAAAATTGCATGAACTAACGTAAAATAAAAAAAGAGAAATGTTAATCAAAACACTACAGATATTATGTTAAATAAAATAAAAATTTCAAAACAATATTTACAGTTTAGCAAATAAATAACTGCTTACAAGGAAAAGCATATTAAAATTACTTTTAAAATTAAATGAACATGGTTAAAAAATTAATACAAATAAAACATCAAATATATGATTAAATTAATTATTAAACTAACCTAAGAAAAGATAAAATATACAATTTATGGCAATAGAATACAATTTTATATCATTAAAAATATTTTGTTATATGATATATACAGATAGGTATGTAGATAAGTAGAGATAGATGGCTATTAGTGAATGGATGGGTGGATAACTAGATACTTAAATAAAGTCTTATTTTTTCCAATATTAATTTTTTTATTAAGAATTTGACCATATTTTTTTATGTTTTCCCCCATATGAAATCAGTAGTCAAAGGTGAACCCTATAAATATCAATGGCAATTCCTGATTTCTTCCCATTTTCCTTTTTTTCTGACCATGTGCAGAAGTGGAATACAACCTTATATGCTTTTATTTTTAAAAACTTAACATAAAATAAATTTTAATAAAGTACAATTTTTAATGTGATATTTATTCATTGTAGTATTAATCTAATAAACTGATAAATAGTTGGATATATTTTTACATTCATACTTTACTGTTTTTATGTTAGTTTAGTAATTTTTTATTTGTTTTAATTTTTTAATTATGTGGGGGGTTTTTTACTTTTATTTACTAATTTTAGTATTTATTATGTGCAGTTTACATTCCTTAGTAGATTTTAAAAAATTTTTTTGGTCAAATATTAATATTTACTAAACTATTGTTTTTGAAATTTTTACCTTTTTTAATCATATGTAATATGTCTTTATAGTTTTTTTTTAGTAGTTGAAAAATTAATTTTAATATTTATTATGCAAAGCTTAAGTTCATTAATAGATACTAATAATTTATTTTTTGGTTAAATATTAATTGCTAATCTCTATTGTTTTTGAAATTTTCTTCTCTGCCATTTTTTTAATCATGCAAAAATTATTGAATTTATTTTGGGCTTTTTTTTTTGCATTTAATAAAATATCGGTAATAATTCAATTTTAATATTTGATAATTACAGGTCATATGTCTATTTCTTTATTAACAACATAAAATAAATATTATTTAATAAACCAATTTTGATGAAATATCAAATTGTATTCTGCCATCATAAATACGTGTGTTTTATTCTTCGTTGGATTAGTTTAGTAATTATTTTTATCTTGTATTAGAGGGGTTTTTTTTTTTAATTTTAACCATGACCATTTAATTGTAAAAGTAGTTTTAATATGTTTTTTCATGTAAACAATTATTTTGTCAAATATTAATATTTGCTAAACTATAAAAATTGTATTATTTTTTTTTATTTGTAAAGTTTTGATTAATATATCTCTCTTGTAATTGTACTTTTCACTTTATCTTAGGATGTGTAATTTTTTTATTATTCTGCCACCATATCTGAGGATTTTAACATTTCTCTCATAATTGAACATTTGATGACATTTAGCACTTTTTTTTTTGTATTCTATTGCCAATATTTTAGAATTTTAATATTTCTTTTGTAAATGAGTTTTTTTTTCTATACTTTATTACCATGATAGTAATAGAATTAAAATATTTTCATTTACCTTTTTTTTTCATTTAACATAATATTAATGTTTTGATTTTAATAAATGCTAGTAATTATTTTTATCATGTTTTTATCCTGAATTACTTATGAGTTACTTATTTATTTCACCAAACATTTGACAAGTACTTTTTATGTTAGTTTAGTAATTGTATTGTTTTGGGGTACAAAATAACAGGAATAGTTTATAACTCTTTTCTATGAAATTTCTAGGTTTTTTTTAATTTTTCAATAAAAATTGTAATTTTTATGTATACTGGACAGGATATCTGAAATACTTTATAATTATTTTTGATAGTATTATCTAAGATCTGTTATTTCTTAGTTAGGTCAGCAATGGTTTTGTAGCTTCCTCTAGTGTCCAAAATAGTGTAGATTGCATACTAAATCAGTACCATACTGCTTTTCCCTTGTTTATCTTATATATAAATTTATTGTATAAAAATGGCTAAATCCTTTAAAATATTAAGTAAATATAAAGCATTATTAACTGGGTATATAAAAATAGAAGTATACATTGTGCTTATGAAACTGCATTATGTATTTACATATGTTAAATAAAGTTTTTTGAGAATATGCAATCATATTCATTATTCTGGGAATAGAAGAGAGATGATATTCATGTCATGGTATTTATTTATGTACTTGTCTTTGGATAAAATAGTAAAAAAGCATTTATTCAAAGAAGTTTTAGAAAGAATAGTATAAGTTCTACAGTGAAATGTAGCTGTATTTTCATTAGTAACAATTTGAGCTGTTTTATTATTCCTCATTGTGCTATACAACTATATGATCATCAATGTCTTATAAGAAGAAGATATTTTAAAATGTTGTTTTTTTTTATTATGCCTATATATAACATATTAAGTAGTGTCATATTTGATAAGAAAAGCTCTTTTACAAAATTATTCAATCATAACAAAGCATATATGCTACTTTAACATAATATCATGTAAGGTTATTATTTGATTGGCTGGAGATTGTTTCAAGTATTTGCCATTATTTTTATGATATTTTACCTATTAAAGAATGAGTGAAATAATATGCATGTGCATAAGAAATGAGTGTGGAATCTAATGATCTATGTTTGTCGCTGTCTTTATCCCTATAACTTATATTAATGAATTTCACGACATATTTAAAATAGAGGGCAATCATCTGTTATATATAATTGCAAGTGTGCAATCTTATCTAATCGTGTGTTATTATTTTATTTTTATTAACTTGATTTTACAGCCAAAATATATTTGCAAAATGTAAAAGTTGTAGATAAACCTTTTATCTATTTTCATTTTATTGATTTATTTAGAGAAAATTTTGTTTATGTGAGCTAATAAAAAATATTTTTAATTTTATATATTGTTCAATATAATACAAATTTCCTCTTTATTAAATTATTCTATATATAATGTAATTAGACTTCATTATATATAATGAAAATTAAATCTCATTTATATTTAAGGGCTTCATGTTTACAACTGGGTCTTTTAATGAGTGATATTAATGAAAGTCATTTGAGGAAACGAAAGAAGTCCATATTATATAAATAATCAAAATACTCTGGAATAAACCCTACAATATTCAATATACCAATATAAAAAATAAATACCTAATAGCTATAGCCAGTTTATGACAATGTATATCATTTTGTGTAGCGTTTAACTATTAAATGATATTTAGGACAGCATACAGTGTTGTAAGCTGACTATAGCTATTATTTATTTTTAATATTGTTACATTATAGAGTTTATTCCGAAGTGTTTTGATATTTATTTCATCTGAATTTACATATATGTGCATGTGTGTGTGGTTTAAGTGATGTGTGCACCAAATGGTGTAACAAGATTTTATGTACATGTCTTTAATTAGTTTTCATAGGCTTTTGAGATGATTTGGTATAGATATATAATCTTTATATCAATTTAGTCAATTATTTAATGTATTACATTTGTTAAAAACCAGTATGTGTGTTATAGATAACTGACAACATATCTATTATGTACAGTAATATTACTTATAAATAAATATATGCAAACATTGATATACTTATACCAGCATTAATGATTATAAATGCAATTAACATTGGTGCATCTTAATATGTGCAGGTAGTAAAGCAATCAATCTCTAAATCAATATATTTAGCAAGATTATTTTTATGACCTTCATCAATCCTCTCAAACTTTCTCAACTTTCAGAAACATCAGGATTGACTTCCCACACACACATGAGACATTGAACTTTATGAATAATTGTTATTGAGAAAAAGAGAACTTTTTACATACCACATCAACATTTTTTTTCTTTCAATTATAATATATTGAAGCAATATTTATATATGCTTCATGGATAATTTTAAAAAGTCAATAGGAATTTTTAATTTAAATATTTTCAGCAAATTTTAATAAATAAAAATTATATATATGTACAGATAAATTTATAAAGTATTATTAATTATAAGTTTATTTTAAAAATATGTTAAAACAAAAATATATCTTTTATTAATTATAAAGTGAAAATAACATTATTTTATATAGTAATTAAATTTTTATAAGCAGATCAATTAATTAAGAAGATAAGTATCTGATATAATTTAGTCTTGTAATCCCATTTAAAAGTAAAAATTTTGTAATTGTTGTGATAGAACAAATAAACCATAGAGTTTAGGAGTTGTCTCTCACCAAAAAATCAATGGATTGAAATGACTGACAATAAATCAGATTTTGCTGATACGCCAACTCCAGAACCTATAAATAGGGATTGTAAATTGTGCCAATTATTGATTATTGCTGATTTTTATTGCTGAAGTGCTTTAATTGAATTTTCTGTGAATGATTAATCTTGAGTGTGATTTATTATATTTATTGTGCTTGGAATTGAAATATCATGCAGAAGTAGAGAAGCAACCATCTGCTTCACTCTAGCCAGCTGACAGAGTGCAGGCTAAAAGTCCATTAAAAGTATGAACAGAAGCCATCAGCTAATGTAGAAACATCTTAAGGAGTGTTGTGTCCATTATATACCTAAATTTCCAGTCTCTACTGCTTTGGGGAATAGCCAACTGTCAATCAACAAGTGAACTATGGTCCAATGCTAACAGCAGAATTAAGGCCACTATGATTAAAGCCTGCCACCACCATAGTTATGGTTGAATAAAGTCTGGTAAAAGTGTACCAATACCTGAAGCCTGTGCTCAAATCTTAGTAATGAAAGTGAATAGTTATGGACTTTAAAAATATATTATTATAAATGTCTAGTACTAACATTAAGTATTTATTTCCATTAGACTAAAAGTATTTTATAAATTGTTGTTATTGATTTTGTACAGTATTAAATTTGTTTATAAATTAGTATGACAGGGATTACTATTTTATGTTATTTAATCACACCACAATTCTTCCAGTATAAATCTAAGAAGAGTACATTTTTATATAAAGTGATTAGATTGTTATTGCGATCCTTGGTCATGCTTATAAAAACTTAGTATTTTAAAACCAGTTATTTCCACTGCCTGCAGATATAAAAAAAAATTGTCAGAATAATAATTTAACCATAGCTTGATGAAGTTTGGATAAGATACTAAACAAACTGCATAAACAGAATGAATTAATATTGTTGTGTTGCCTTTTAATAATTCACAGTTTAAAGAAAACTAACATTCAGGTTTGGGGATGGATGATTGAGTGAGTCAATGTAATTAAACTGATATAACATTATTTCTGGCTGGCTGTTTCTACATAAGATTCATGTGTGTGTGTGTGTTTTATTTGTTCATAAATGATTGTAATGTCAATTGCAATTGCCATTCTCTTGTATTCATTCATATGCAGTAAATTATGTCATATGCTTTAGTTTATTATGTCTTGCGGTGATACCATTTGTGACTGCTGGTCTCTCTAATGCTTTGTACTTTGACAGTAGTACATGATGAGAGTGCATTTCTATCTTACAGCATATTCCTTCCTCACATGTGTTAATGTACTAATAAAGATTGTAATGTAGATGTTGTTTCCCTGCCTATTACATCTACTTATATAGTAGTTAGTAACTTACTTGCAAGTATTTATGGAATGGCAATTCTTTAGATAATTTATAAAATAAATTATTGTAATTAATAAATTTAGCATATCCTCAAACTGTAGGTTTATTGATCTTAAAACTATAATAATAATAATTGGTTATGATTATTGGTCTGTGAAGCAACTTTATATCTAGTCTATTAAGAATGTATTTTACCATGTTTTACCTGTGCATAAATTAATAATAGAAGCCATCAAGCACTAAGTGTATTAGCTTGTTTAAAAATTTGACAGGGCAGTGAAATAAACATATAAGTTATATCCCAAATTCTTGTGGATTATGACCAGGTATGATAATGTGTGTGCTGTAATAATGTATATATGTAAATAAATTGTAGTGTCTCATTATCTTTAGAATTTGTCATTATTTTGCAATCAATAAGTTAATTAGAGTATGATAGAGTCTCATGTATCTAGCTGATCTTAGCAGACTATAAAAGAAAAAATTGTTGATCATGTGATGTCAAAATGTGGAGCTTTCATTAAAATTACCCTTGGGTGATTATTTTGTGAGGTATACATTTTAGACCATTACTATATATATATAAAATATTACTATCACCAAACTACTTTTTTTCATGAAAGAAACATAAGTCTGAAAGCTACAACGATGTAATGTATATTAAAATAGAACCATGTAAACAAAAAATATGACATTTAAATCAGCGAAGATTTTATTTTAATAATAACAATCATCTTTTTACTAATGTATACAAAGCTAAACTAATACCATAGTCATTTTAAACTTTGGAAACTTCTAAACATACATTTCACAAGAATATGTTGCTGGAAAAAGTAATGTTTAGTGATAGTAAAATTTTATGTATGAATTTCAGCTAACAATATGTACCTGGTTCTATTTAATATATATATAATCTACTTTAATTATTATCAATTTTTAATTTTTATATTATTCCCAAAAACTTTCTTGTTTCATCCATATATTTCATATATAAAATCTTTCTAGATCTGAGTAATGATATTCACATTGTCGTCTATACTATGATTATGTCTGTTCTATCTCCATTTTAGCTTTCTTTTTCACTGGAATCATTAATGTTCATTTTTTCTTTCAGCTTTTAAATGTATTTTCAACGTTTTTAAATGTTAAATTTAATACGTATCTCTCTATAAGATAAAGATGATTTGAATGCCTTCTCTTGTAGTAGCATTTATCATTTTAAAAAAAAGCTTGTTTAGAGCGTTAGCATGCTCTTAAGTTTACATATTGGTAATTGCAAGCTATATACAAGTCATGTGACATCTGACTTTTTATTATTACTATAATATTTATGGTGGGAGGAATCTTGATTTCAGATAAAAACTGAGTGAAGTTGTTTTTATTTGAAATAAAAAAAAAGATTTTTTTTTTTTTGGGGGGGGGGGGGTATTGTGATTTTAAATCAAAATGTTTTTAGTAAAATTTTAGATAGATATTTTACATACATGGTCTTGTGACTTCTAACTGATCCAACATATAGTTATTTTTGTTTTAACAAAACAGTATTTATAGCATGTAAAGCATTTTTTACTTAAGTATTTATTTTAATTTAATGAAAAGTTTAATTGTTATTAATAAGAACTTTTTAAAAAAATAATTAGACAAAATACATCCAATAATATGTTTCTTAGTTAATAACATTACTGAAGAATTATTTGAGCAATGCTTTCAACTGGAAAGTAATCATAGTTATTAACTAAGGAAAATGAATAAATTGCAAACTTCTCTAATTTTTTTATAAATTCTATTAATTATCTAGAAAAAATATAATTCATTTCAACTGTTTTTTTTATATCTGAATAAAATATATTCTAAAAATTAATATATGTACAGTAGTGGTAAAGACATTAGGTAACCTTTGTAATGTTACAGATATAGAGGATAATCTTGGGAAGATGGGAATCATCCTTATCCCCACGAATGCCACAATTATCTCAATTAACATTATCAATGAATAGTCATCAACAAGTACAAAAAAGAATATGAGAGAATAAACATAGAATAAATTAAGTAGTTATAATAATAATAATAAGTTACATCACTAGCATTAAACATGAGTAAATCAATGGTTATCCCATATAACTGGATCTACAACTGGCTCAATATCAAGATTTAGGTTAATTATCTATCCACTGAGCATAATATAAATCAATCATCTACAGTTCTATATTTAAATGCTAAAGTATTTATCATAATAAAAAATATCTAATTAACATCTAATTAACATAAATTTGAATACTCCTCCTCATGACTATCAACCGCACACAGCTATGATTATGAAGCCATAGAGCTTTGAAAGCGCTAAGCTTTAAATAAATTTAATAAAGTAACTTCTTTAAGAGCATTATAAGCGCATAATTATTGATATTATAATAAGAAATACTAAAATCTTGATACATGCTGATCATTATCAATGCTATGGGAATATGGCACCATGAGCACACAACCAACTACAAACTAATTTCTAATTTGTACAAATAAAGATGCGGTGAATAGACTTTAAACATGATCATGACCTTTATGCTATCCAGAGAGTGTCTGAATATCCAAACACAGACATATATTTCATTATATATTAACCATTATTGCCCTAGAGCTAGCTCAGAATCACAAGGACTTTAGGGATATGGCAGTTAACAAGAGAAAATACAAATGTATATGCTTTTAATCTACATTGTGTTAAATAGTTTTACTTGGATAAGCTACAAATCCCTTAAATCACAATGCTATGATGAAATCAGCATATATCAGAATTCCAACATTTTTGTATTATGATAGATACTTTAGCATTTAAATATATGCTTGCAGATGATTGTTTTATTTTATATTCTAAGTTTGATAGTGTCTAGATAATTAGCCAACATCTTGATATTGAACCTTTTTAGATTCAGTCACATGGGTAACTGTTGACTATCTATGTTTAATTAATACTAGTGATGCAATATATTATTGTTATAATTTGAATATTTTATCCTTTTTCTTATTTTGTTTGTAATTATTTGTCTAAAATGCTTCTAATGCTGGCTAAGAAAAAAGTTTATTTACTTATTTTATTCTTATGCTGATTCTCTCAAGCTCCTTTATATTTGTTGATGATTTTCTTTGATAATATTAATTGAAATAATTGTGATATAAAATGATAATATTTCCCATCTCCCATGATTAAATAGCGACCAATGTTTATACTGTTGCAATACACACACATGTATATATATATATTGAAATCATGATTGTTATTCATATTTTAATAGTAAACAGGAATGGGGATGTAGTACAGAATAGGAGTTTATTTATGAAGATAATAACTAAAGCAAGAAAAGAATAAAGTCATTTAAATATAATAAAATTAAACATATATGTTTAGAAAATAGTTTATTCATAACAACAATAGTTAAACATGTGTTAGTTATGTACATGATTATGTGTGTGCATGTGTGTTTATAACATTATAAAAAATATATTTTAATAACTATTTAAAATATTTTACTAGTTAATTTTTAATATTGTTTAGAGTAATTTTAATTATCGGAAAAGTAATAATAGTATTAGTTAATATTTTAATTTTATAAAGCACTAAGTAAATATTTGCTAATTTGATATGCACACTGTTATTATTTTCAAAAATAAATATTTTAGAAAACCATTCTTGGGAAATATAATTTGATAGTTTTAAAAAAATTGAAGAAAGATCATTTGAAATTTGGGGAGTAAAAATGGTTATAACTAAAATCTTTAACGTTGATTTTACTTCAATGGCAGGTTAAAAAATATCAAGATTTCTGCCTAGATATGTAAGCAAATCATATTTTAGTGTCTCCAAGATGAATTAAAATAAAATTCCACGAATTTTCATCCTTTTCAGAAACTGAATGAATATTTTAATGGAATTACGTGCAAAATGAGTAATAGTAAACATTTTAAATGATGTTCAAATATTTGATAAGGATTCAAATGATTTGTAATCAACAACTAGGAAATATTGGAGCTTGAAAATAGATAATCCAGGGATATTTCTACCAGTAATTATAAGATTGTTCAAATTAAAATTAAACTTTTTGTTAAAGACATTTTTATTGTGCATAAGTTATAATAATTTGATATTTAAGTAATTGTTATGGTCATTTGTACAGGAAGGACAAATGTTATTTCCATATTATATTTCCTCAAGATATTGCTATCAAAATTTTCAACATTAAATTTAAATTTTGATTTTATTAATGCTTAGCATGCTTTCAATATGTAAAATATCATATTTATAGCAATCTAATTTTTTTTAGTGTTCTCAACTTTTATGTACAATAAATAATGTGTAAATATTCAAAAATATTTAAATGTATTTAAATAACCCATTTCTTCAAAGGGGGGAAACATATCTTTTCTGTTTATTGAGAATCCGTCTTTTTCTATTGTTCAGACCTGTTTAGTCTTTTATTTTCTGTCCTCCCCATCAATGCATACAATTCTATTCTTTGATCAATCAAATTCATGGCCATATTTATGTCTGTGAACTTGCTCTATTGTATAAGTATTTATGCCAGGCTAATATGGTTGAGAGATTAGCCCTCAGTTCCCCATAAAATGCAAAATTACATGTACATTGGTTGCATTAAATTTTGTAGAAAATTTGGTGTGCTGAAGTGAAGGAGGAATTTGAAAACTAATATTATATCTTTTAGTGGGTAATCAGCATATCAATTTGTTTATAAAATTCAATGCAACTAATCTATGTGTAATTTTGCATATCCTGGAGAATTGAGGGCTAATCTCTCTACTAGATTAGCCTTGCATAAATATTTATATAATAAAACACTTAAGAATAAGGAACATTTCTCAATATTTGTGACTACAAACAGAAGTAGTACAATAAATTTGATTTATCAAAAGCTGGAATTGTGTGCATTGAAATGGACAGAAACAAAAAATTAAGGTCTGGGCAGTAGCAAAAGACTTAATCTCAATAAAAAGAAAAGATATAAAGCATTCCCCTTGCAAAGAAATGGACTATTTAAATACATTTAAATATTTGTGAATATTTAAACAATTATTAATTATACATAAAAATTGAGAACACTAAAGAAATTAGATTGCTATAATTTTACATATCGAAAGCATGATATTTTAGTATCCAAAGCATAGCATTAATAAAATTAAATTTTAATTTATAAAGACTATCTTTTCTCTTTGAATGTCCATAACATTTATTTAAATATTACAATAATCCAAAAAAGAGTAAAATTATTTATTTTGTTAATTTAATTTGTATAAACTATAATAGATTGTCTATAAACTTAATAATTTTTAAGTATAGAAAACATCAGTACTTACATCAGTACTTACATATTAGTTCTACAATGTAGAGGAGATGATATGGCTTTTCACATCCATGATAAAGTTGTAACCTTGTGATCATATCAAATAAACTCTGTGATCTGATCCAATCTCATTCAATAATGTGTTGTTTTTTGTGATCATTTTACACTTTCAGTTTTGATTCAATGATTTTTACTTTCATTTGTATTCATAGTTTTGATTCATCATTTCATTCTGAGAAGAACTTTAGTGCTGTCAAGTATATTTTTAAACTATTTTTTACTTCATTTGTAGTTTTAATTCAATGATTTTTACTTTCATTTGTATTGATAGTTTTGATTGAACAATTTTTACCCACTACTGAAATGAATTCTATTTGATATTTTTAAGAAAATGTACAATTGGATCATTGAAATTGATGAGAGTCTTTTCAAAATCAAGTTGGATGAATTTTTCCTGAACAGTGGATGTTTCATGGCTTGTGCAGGAAGACCAGCAAGTGTTTTATCATGACAATTAATGATAGAACAAAGGCAACTTTTATGGAAGTCATGAAACAAAATGTGGAAGAGGAATTTAATTTTCATTTGTATTTATAATTTTGATTCATTAATTTTTACCCACTACTGAAATGAATGCTGTTTTATATTTTCAAGAAAATGTAAAATTGGAGGCCATAACAAAATCATTGAAATTGATTAGAGTCTTTTGAAAACCAAGCTGGACAAATTCTTCCTGAAAAGTGGATGTTTGGCGAGTTGTGCAGGGAAGCCAATGAGTGTTTTATCATGACAAATAATGATAGAACATGGCAACTCTTATCTAAGTCATCCAAAAAATGTGGAAAAGAGATTGATGATCTATTCTGACTGTTGGAAGGCCTATAAATGGGCTGAAGTAAAAAGTTATGGTTACAATCATTTTCATGTGCACCACAAATACAATCTCATGTTAAGTAAGTGTGCATTTTGGGAAAAATAAAAATTTTATTTTTAGTCTCCACTTTGAGAAAAAAATTATCCACTTAAAATAAAGTAGAATAGACAAATTGATTGTTTCATCCTGACAATTCCTGTTATATATTACACAGTAGGTACCATATGTGTATATTTTATGCTTTTTGTAATATGTTAGGGTATTTTGTAATTTAGTGATTGTTTTGTCCATATTTAAAGTTACATTTGTGAATTGCATAATAGCATGTCATATTTTAATTTTTTTTTCAAATCAATATTTTTACTATTGTTAAAAATGTACTTTTTAAGATTGATTTTTGGTTGAAATTTGTATTTTTAGTATTGTTAAAAATTAATATTCGTGACATTATTTATTTTTTGTGAAATTCATATTTTTAGTGTTGTTAGAAATTAATATTTTTAGTATTGTTAGATTTACTCTGATGCAATTTCTGTTACACATATTAATCCTGCAACATGTATTAGACAGGCTATGCCTTTCACATAAGTATTCAACCTGTTGATAACTTTGTAAATCTTGTAAAAATGTCATAAACACATGGTCCATTTTGATGAATTTATCATTTTAAGTTTGTACAAGATCCAAGTGTATAGATCACTAGATTGGAAAGTTATCAGTGGATTGATACATATGTGAAAAGCCACAGCAGGTCTAATACATGTTGCAGGACTAATATGTAAGTACCAAAACATCATATTTAAATTATTTATTGCTATTCATATATTTTAAAATGCTTTATAAGGAATAAATATATATTGTATCATTTATATATATGGAACAAGTGTGTTGACATTTGTTAATATCTCAAAACTAAAATAAATAAAATTTTAAAAAAATTGCCAATAGATGCAATTTAGTTTTCTTTTTTTTTTTTTAGTTAATATAAATTATTTTTTTAGATATGTACAATGAAAGTTTTTTGTATTTGATATTATCTCTTATAAAGTAAAGCTAAAATTAAAAAGAATAGAAACACATATAGACTGCTAAACCAGATAAGCAAAAGAAATTGATTAAAATCAAAGTAATGTTCTTATAGCAATAATTAAAGATGGCACCTAGGGATTTATAGAAAAGGAACTTTGTAGTAAGAAAGAAAAAAGGAAGGTCCAAGATTATCAATTTGTAAAAAAAAAAAAAAGATGAGCAGATAATATGCATGGAAATTTCAAACTGATCATAGGTATAAAAGAGGTGAACAACTTTGGAGGAAGGTCTTTTCTTTGTTGCTTTTTGGCTGTTCCTTGTGTGCTGCATAGAGTGAAAGGACGATGTGGGCTAATTGTGTTTTTTTAAAGCCCTCCAGAACTACTATGCCAAACCCAGTCATCATGTGAGAGTAGAAACCATAGCATTCATTGATACCTTCTTTCACAAAAGTCAGGAAATTAGAATTGACAATCACCATTAGAACAAAAATAACAAAGTTTTCTGCCATCATTTCTTTCATTTTTCTTTGAGCTGACATAATTGCAAAACTTTATTTGTGTCACTTCTAATAAAGAGTGACAGGCTAGAGAAAAAGTTGCTCTCTGGGGAATTAATCCCCCCCCCCTGCTTAATCCTTGCTAATAGAACATCTGTAGGAAGAAAGAAAAATCATCAAAAGTATACCTTTGAAAAGAAATCACTAGGAAAATGAATAGCTATTCCTATTCTAGAAATCAAATTAATAATTATCTAAAAACATCCAAAATAATTGCATCATCTTTCATTTATACATATTAGCTTAATCAAGACAAGAGTATACTTCAAGAAAATCAACTTTAAATGGTTTCAGAATTCAAGTATTCATCATTAGAGATCATCTAACATATTGATTCAATTCACACAAGAATAAATAATGGCACATCAGATGACCATCAATTTTCAAAAGAAAAAAAAAGCTATTAAATGCTAATTGATTTGATCTTTTATAAAAAAAGAAAATTATTGTAATGGAAACAACGACGATCGATAGCTTATTTTCCCTTTTATTTATGTATAATGGGGAATTCTTAAAATTCAAGATCATACACCTCCCACTATCACAAGCAAAGAGAACATATGGTCATAAATGAGTCTATATCCGTACTTGACCAAACCTGTAACTATACGGGTATAGCCCCAGGTTATCTTTCCCAGTCAACTATCTCTCGACTGCTGTAAGATTTGAAGAGTTACAGCACTTGGATATTTATAAAATTTAATGGGATCCAAAATACTGCACCACCAGCCTCACATGTTAATTCATGCCCACAAGAAATTATAATTATCCCCAACCTCTACGAATATAGTACTGTTTGGAGTGGTGAAGAACAAAATGAAACAGATTTAAATCAATAAGAAATATTTAATACAATAAATTAAACAATAAAAGAAATACTTTAAATCATTTACACACAATAAAAACAGATTATTTGCTATAATGCTACGAGTAAAACCAAAATAAAAAGATCCTATAAATGATTGTACATTTATAATCGTCACTCCGTGTATATAAAAAAAAAGTTAAAGAATGTCTGTCTCATTCAAAGTAAGAATTTGGCCATTGTCTAAATTAAAGGTATGTGCACATGTAAATATAAAATGTAGTATACATATTTACCTATGTTTATTGAGTCTCTGAAGTAACTTGAAGTCTTGCTGACCGCCATGTGGAATTTCTTCACTTCTTTATCAGGGAACGATTGCTCTTAGGTTAGAATTTGGTTGTGGGAACTCCTCTGTATTTAGGACATCAAGGACAAGGCAAAATGAACCCTCCAGCAGTCACTATGTTGGCAGTTGTTATGTGTAGACGGG
The DNA here is from genome assembly GCA_028023455.1 of Epiperipatus broadwayi. Classification (NCBI taxonomy): domain Eukaryota; kingdom Metazoa; phylum Onychophora; class Udeonychophora; order Euonychophora; family Peripatidae; genus Epiperipatus; species Epiperipatus broadwayi. The sequence goes on along the minus strand of JAQFVV010007488.1, from coordinate 50,574 downwards.
AACCTTTTGAGCATGGGGAGCCTGAATCAGCCAGCGATCTCAATGGCCCTTAGCCAGCCATTCTTGATGAGTCACCGATGTTAAAAATCATATCTTGTTCATTTAATTATCCGTTATTACGTTGGAGTTCGTCCACTACATTTCTGGGTTCTCTCTTGTTTGTTTTCTTTCTTAAACTTTAAAAGATTCTTAAGTTTGCATTTCTCTCATTTATGACTGCATATTATCGGAGCAGTGTTTCCACCAATGTCTCAACAAGAAGTCCTCTACTCTACTAATAATTTTTTATTTAAAAATTCCACAGTCCTTTATTCTTTCGATCCTTTGTTTTTAGCTTTCTTATTCACACCTTTCTTTTCTTACTACGCCTTCGGCCATTTCTATAGATTTACTTTTACATAATTTCATAGCACTCTTTACATTTATTTCTTATTTCTTTTTTTTTTTCTCTTTTTAATTAAACAGATTTTTAATAAAATGTTTTTTTCTATTTTTACAAGCATTAATTATTGCTGTCTTTGTCATACTTCATACATACTCCATGCATGCATTTCATTTTATTGTCAAATGTGTACTTTTATGACCCAGATCCTTATCTTTCGGTCATGTTTTAACTTTCTATTTTACTCTGATTTAAACCCTTCAACTTTACCTTTTCTTCTAAATCATATTTTAGTTTGTATTTCATTTCTATTTCTTTATCACTATTAATTTTATTAATATACAATTTCAATATTTCTAACTTTAACTATTTTTTATTTCTCAAAATCTTGACTTTGGATGGTAAAAGATAAGAATCTTTTCGATTCTATTTCCCTCTCTTTTATTGATTAAAACATTTTTCTTCATAAGTTTTAAATTCTTTTGCTAGTATTTTAAAACACACTATTTAATATTATTTAAATGTTAAATATCTATATGTGTGATCGCAGTATGTGCGATCATCACAGTATATACATTTGATTTTAATTTTTGATTTATTAAGATAAATAATAAGACATTAGATAACATTTATTTTTTAGTTTGTTCATTGTTTTAATTTATACACATTATATATATACATAGTACACAAGGAATGTTTTATATTAAATTTATTATTGTTTTCATGGGACCATTTATTATTATTAAAGTTTATTTATTTTTCTTTCAGTAAATAATTTATAACTTCTTCATAAGATGCATACGAAAGGTAGACCATTGTATCAATATCTTATATATATATATATATCATATGTGTGTATTTCTTTATATGTAAGACTAGGAGTTCTTTTTCTTTTTTTTTATTATCCATGAAAATTTAGTGTATACAAATATGTATTAGGGGGAGTTTAGTTTAGTGATGGACTCTTATTAAATTCTCAGAATTGACTGTAAAGTTAAATATATTAATTCTTTTGGCCATAACTGAAGACCTCTTGTAAAGGATTAGTCTAAGGAGTGTGCATTCACATTTTAAAAGAGAAATATAGTTTTAAAAAGATGTATCAATATTTAGGATAGTACGAGGAGAATGTTGATTTTTTTAATTGAAAGATTAATGTCTACCTTGAAGAATATATATCCTAATTTAATAAAAATTTTATTATTTATCTATTATTGTATATTCTTTATTTTCAAGAGGAAGTGGTCCTCATTCAGATACAAATGTTCCACAATAAATAATGTTAACAAATGTTGTGAATGTGAATGATAAAAATCTAGTGAAAACTTATAAAAGAAATAGACATTATGCATTATTGTTTGATTATTATTATTATTATTGCTATTTTAAAAGAAGGGTAAATATAAATCATAATCAAAGATATAACATTTGTTTTACTTATAGTGATTTGTGATTTTTTTTTCACTTATCAATACATGGGGTGATTGTGCAATACTTGATGTTGTTAATTTCATTATATATTTTTTTACTCTGGGAACATTTAAATGCTCACGATTACTTGCATAAACACTAACAAGTTGCTACTTTATTCAACATTAAGAATTTGGGAAATATTAATAAATTATTTTTATTTAGTCATTTGCAAATATAAACTACATTCACTAAAATATTCGTTTTGTTTCTATTTTATATTTTGGCAAATAATAGTCTTACTAGTTATGTTAAACCCTGAGAGTAGGTTAATTAAGTGTTGAGGGAAGTTATAAACTTGAATGTATCCTTTTGTTTATGTTATTTCAGTTTATTAAAAGAGGCAAAACTCTCCATATAGTAGTGCCACTCAGTGCCAACCAAAGTAATCAATCAATGGATGCCAGAAGGCTTGTGCATAAAATCCCCATCTAGTGCCTATTCATTCAATATCCCCAGACTAATTTCTGGCTTGTGGCCTTTGTCAGTGAGAAACATTGGATCTGAGAGCAGGATCTAATGTGCAACCCTCCAGCAGCCATCTTTTATCTTTACTTAATTACAAAACCATGAGAATAAAATTGAAAACAATAAAATTTTCAATCTAAGCCCAATAGCTTATATAGTCATAAGGGTCTGAACTCAGTTCAGTACCCATACATTTTGGTAACTTTGGCTCTTTAACAACCATAGCCACCACTGTCCTATTAGGCAGGAATGGTGTTAAACTGCTAAACATCACATGATCACCATTTCTTATGCTAGCACATAACTGTTATTAAAACAGGCAAAACTCTCTATACAGTAGTGCCACTCACTGCCAACCATAGTAATCAATGGATGCACAAGTCTTCTGGCATCCATTGATTACTCTGGTTGGTACTGAGTGGCACTACTGTATAGAGAGTTTTGCATCTTTTAATAACAGTTATGTGCTAGCATAAGAAATAGTGATCATGTGAAGTTCAGTTTACGTAATTACAAAGTGTTATTTCAAAAACTAGCTCATTATTATACTAACGTTTAGTAAATTTAGATATATAATTGAGAAAGTTCCGTATTCTCTATTTATTTATTAGGTTAGTAAAAGGCCATTTTCTGTAATGACAATCTAGGGGTTTAGAATTTAGAGAACTAACTCTCTTTCTCTCTCTCATTCCAGTTTTGCACTGTTTCAATTTGAAATATTTGTTTCTTTATATTTTATTATTACAATTTGAAAGTCATAATCCATCGAGCATGCTGAAGTCTCTTTTCATCATCCTTTGGTATCTATGCATACCAATATATATATATATATATATATATTAATCAATATCTGCATTCCAATTATAATCAAATATATATAATTCTTCAAAAAACAATACAATAATTAATACATATGGTTTTAATTTCTCCTTATATGTAAAAACAAAAATACTTAATTGTAAATATTAATTAGAGAAAATATAACTTACTATTAAAAATTTTTCGGCTGAACGTTTTCGAGGAACCATGCCTCATACTCATAGCCTTCATGAAAAGTGTAATAAATATATGCAAATGTAAATATTCAAATAAGCTACTGTTACGTAGCCCATTTTTTCGAGATCTCGAAGCATGTGTCCTTTCTGTTAATGGCATGGATGTCTCTATTAATATAGAATGCCTCCCCTATTTTTCTCCCGTAATCATTTGGCTCTGAACATAAAATAATGGGGTTGGCAGGTATGAAGTTGTGCCCAGATTGTTTACTATGTTCGAAAAATACTGAGGATGTGCTGCAGTAAACAATATTTTAAAAACAAATATCTACTATAATTTAATAGAAGTAAGTAGTTGTGAAGAATTGTATATATAAAAGACATATTTTGCAGGTTTATTCATGTTAAAAAATTTAAATATTGATATACTGACATTTTGACTTGATCACTCAAGTCATCCACTGGGTGATAAAAGGCAAGATATGTCTTTTATATATGCAATTCATGAAAATCTTCATATCAACATATATATATATATAATGTTTTAAAAATATAATCCATCTATGCTTTTTAAAACTTCAATTGATGAAAGAATGTGGTTAATTTTATAGGGCATATGTGTAAGAGTCATTGAGTTTCACAATATTTTATATCTAATATAAAGAAAAAAATACCAAAACAGAGATTAACTATGTCAAATGAAATTAATTAAACTATGTATACTTATAACATGTGTGTGTCTGTGTCATATTTAAATATGTGGAATATCTGATACTTTTTTATATAGAAAAATTAACATAAGATGTTAATAGGCAGCAATCAATGAAAATAGAAAGACTGTAAATGCTTCCAGTATTCAAAAGTGTATCTCTTTTAAATACAGTCTCTTGGTGTTATATAGATACTAAAGTGCTATAGTATTTATTTACAGTTTAAAGAAAGAAAGCTCACAAACTTTTTATAATTTTTTTTAATAATAATAGACTGCTATTCTACTGTTCAGTTAGATGTTATAAAGTAATAATTTTTAATAGATATAATTGTTTAAATATGTGAAAATATCTGTTATATTTTCATATTAGAAAAATACTATCAGATGTTAATAAATAGTAAGTAATCAATGAAAATAGTAAATTGTAAACACATTCTAACTGATCAGTGGGAGAATCTATTATAACTGAGGAATGTATATTATTACTGAGGAATGTATAAAAGTTGTGGTTTTCTTTCATTAAACTATAAATAAATACTGTAATACTTTAGTCTCTATATAACACCAAGAGATTGCATTTAGAAGAGGTACTATTTTTGACTGCTTGAAGTGTTTAGTCTAATAATTTTATTGATTATTGTTTAATGACATCTGTTGATACATTTTTTAATATAAAAATATAACATATTTCTATGTATTTAACTACTTAAACAATTTCAACCATTAAAATTATTAATTTATAATATATATTACAATTTGAACCAAAAATATCAAATTTACTGCAGTCACATCTTTGATGCTATCCATTTTGGATAAATGCATTAATAATTTGAAATTAATTATTTCAAATTATTTATTAGGCTAGAGATAATGATATATCATTCTTAGACCAGATATAAACCTTAACCTAATTAAAGATTATAAACCTTAACCTAATTAAAGATTAATATATCTGTTTTAAGAGTCATTTACCCTTTTTATTGTCTTTATTCATATGATTCATGAATTTAAAACAGGTAAAAACTCACTATATGTATTGCCACACACAGCAAGCTAGAGTAATCAGTGGATGCCAGAAGGCTTGTGCATAAAATCCCCATCTAGTGCCTACTTATTCAATATCCCCAGACTAGTTTCTGGCTTGTGGCCTTCATCAGTGAGGAGCATTGGATCTGAGAGCACTGCACCTAGATCTTAGGATGTAATGCAACCCTCTAGCAGCCACCTTTTATCTCCACTTAACTACAAAACTATGAGTCTTAAATTGAAAACACATTAATATTTTCAATCCAAGCTCATTAGCCTATATAGTCATATAGGTCTGAACTCAGTTCAGTAACCATACATTTTGGTGTCTTCAGTTTTTTTAATAACCATAGCTACCACTATCCTATTAGGCAGGATTGGTTTTAAGCCAATAAACATCACATGATCACCATTTCTTATGCTTGCTTATAACTGTTGTTAAAACAGGCAAAAACTCTCTATATGTATTGCCACACACAGCAAGCTAGATTAATCAGAAGGATACTCATTCAATATCCCCAGACTAGTATCTGGCTTTTGGCCTTCATCAGTGAGGAGCTAGAGGGTTGCATTAGATCCTAAGATCTAGGTGCGGTGCTCTCAGATCCAAGACTTCTCACTGACAAAGGCCACAAGTCAGAAACTAATCTGGGGATATTGGCTGAGTAGGCACTAGATGGGAATTTTATGCACAAGCCAGAATTCTGGCATCCATTGATTACTCTAGCTTGCAGTGTATGGCAATACATATAGTGAATTTTTGCCTGTTTTAACAACAGTTATAAGCAAGCATAAGAAATGGTGATCATGTAATGTTTATTGGCTTAAAACCAATCCTGCCTATTAAGATAGTGGTGGCTATGGTTATTAAAAAACCCAAGACACCAAAATGTATGGGTACTGAACTGAGTTCAGACCTATATGACTATATAAGCTAATGAGCTTGGATTGAAAATATTAAGAAGGTGTTTTCAATTTAAGACTCATAGTTTTGTAGTTAAGTGGAGATAAAAGGTAGATGCTAGAGGGTTGCATTAGATCCTAAGATCTAGGTGCAGTGCTCTCAGATCCAAGGTTCCTCACTGACAAAAGCCACAAGCCAGAAACTAGTCTGAGGATATTGGATGAATAAGCACTAGATGGGGATTTTATGCACAAACCTTCTGGCATCCATTGATTGCTCTAGCTTGCTGTGTGTGGCAATACATATAGTGAGTTTTTGCCTGTTTTAACAACAGTTATAAGCAAGCATAAGAAATGGTGATTATGTGATGCTTAATGATTCAAGAATGTTAATAGGATGCAACTTTTAGGTGTTTCTAATATATGTGTTAATAAATATGTATATAGTAAATCGCCAGTAATAAAAATAGTGTTAATTTAATATATTTTCTTTAGTCTTACATATATTTGCATTAAAAATCGTTTTTTGAAAATATGACACCTCAATAGTAAGGTCGTTTCGAATGTTTAGTAAGGATAGTATTTAAAAACTTTTTTTTTTTTAATTTTTACAATTTTTTTCAACAAATACAATTTTATAATATATATATATTCAATTTGATTTTAATTTTAAATAAATGAGATTTCTTTAATTTTCAAATAATTAATAAGATAAAAGATTAAGGTGAACGGAAAAGTTAATTATAAGAACTAAAAGAACCTTGCCAACTGCAAGTTAATGTGGAAAAAAAAAATAGTAAAAGAAAAAAACTTAATTGAAAATCCTAATTAAATGAGTCTTTTTAAAGAATGATGCCAATCAGAAAGAAAATAGACTTTCTATTTCAAAAAGCAAATGAATATATTTTAAAATTTTTATTAAAAAAGAGAATTCTTAATTATACTATAGACTTATATTCTGAACTAAATGATGAAGCTTTATATATTAGAAAATATTGTATTAAAAGCTTTTTATATATCAAAGTTCAACGAACACACAGCTATTAAAAAACATATGAATATATAGCATCTATTTTCAAGCATTATAGATCTCTACATTATTTCAACAAACTTATTTATCCATACATTTTATATATGGTAATACCAATTTAGACATTGTGTAACTATTGTCATCTATTTTAGCAACTAACTCAGTTTGATCTATTTCAGCTCAACTTTTTTTGTGAAATCAGTAATATTCGTTTTGTCTCATCTATATATTTTATCTTTAATACTTTTTTTATTAAATAATAGCACGCATGTTTTTTTACTATAATATGTTATCTTCGTCAAGCGTTGGTGGTCGAGAGGTCAGCACGACAGCCTTACAAGCAGTTGTCCCGGGTTGGTGGGTTCACTTCCTGGCCGATGCTATGACATATGAGAAAAAAAATGTTATCTTCAAGTTTTATTTACTTTTCTATTATGTGCCCAAGTCTGAACTCATACTTAGCAGTAACATATTTAGTGAAAGCCTTTTTTAGACACAGACATATTTATTAAACAAAAAGTTTAATCATATTATTGTTTTTATTGATTATGTTTACAAATTACATATATTGGAAACCATTCACTTTTTCTAAAATATTACTAGCTGCTACTATTTTGCCTTTTGTTTTTATTGAAAATCCATTAAATATAACTTTTATTGTTCCCCTCTTTTCTTCCAAAACATAAGCTTATAGTTAAGATCTGTAGAGGTCCCTACTATCGCATTTTTACGCACACATTCTTGAGGTTACAGCCTTAGTAAATATTACTTACGTAATCAATGTGCGGTTAAATAAATTTTTAATTACAACTTTTATTGTTTTGGAATTATCTTTTCTTCTATGTTTTTGTTTTTATGTGCAAAATCACATGCTTTTTTTAAGCTTTTATATTTTTAAAACAAATGATCTAAAAAATTCAAATGATTTCAGCAATCATCATTTATTTCTTTATTTTAATTAGTAAATATTTTTTAGCAAACTACTATAAATATAGGTGAAGTGATAAAAACATAATCTAGCATACATATTCTTACCCACACTCATTTTTTAATATCATCCTATAATCTTAACACATGTTATATTTTTGAAAAAATTCTTCCCAATTTGGCAATATTCTGAATCGATGTCATATTGTTTAAAGCTTTTAATCATAGCAGAAAATATAAAAACAAATGTTTATAAATACAATTCAATTGGCTAGTCATACTTATTTTATATATAACTTCTCTTCTGGATCTACGATATTGAGCTATAATTATTTCTAACTCCATTTTGTTCCACATCTTAAAATTTTTGCAGATGATTTGTAATAAACTTAAGAATAATCAATTTAAAACAAAATCGAAACAGACAATTCACTCACTTTTGTTTTAAATTGATTAATCTTAAGTTTATAAAAGATGGCAACATTATGGACAAAATTTAACATTGAAATTTGATCATTTAAAATAATAATCTTAATAAATATAAAAGTATTATAGATCTATAATTTAAAACAGGCAAAACTCTCCATACAGTAGTGTCACTTAGTGCAAGCCAGAGTAATCAGTGGATGCCAGAACACTTGTGCATAAAATTCCTATCTAGTGCCTACTCATCCAATATCCCCAGACGAGTTTCTAGCTTGTGGTTTTCATCAGTGAGAAGCCTTGGATCTGAGAGCACTGTATGGAGAGTTTTGCCTGTTTTAGTAACAGTTATGAGCAGGCATAAGAAATGGTAATCATGTGATGTGATCTATAATATCTAATAAAATATTTTAATTACCTAATATTTTCAAATACCTTTAATGATTTTATTATTTCTCGATTTTTACTCTCCATAGATTTAATTATATGTCATATATTTTAAAAAGCACATGACATTTCAATTTACATTTTATTGAATGCTTATTTTGTTATTCTTTTTTAGTATGATTTTTTTTTTTTTGGATAATTATTGAAATATTTTAATATATTATTCCAATATATTTACTTCTTCCAATTTTCATGCTAAAATAACATTATGCTAATATCAAAATGATATTTATATCATCGAGACCTTTATTCCTTAAGTAGTTTTTCTTGCCATTTTGCAATTTTTTGTATTATTATTAACCTTTTGTATATCACCTTACAAAATTTTACATAGTCAATTCTTTTAAATGGATTGTGTTCATTCTTTTCTGATGTTTTGCTTCAATAGAAAATTTATGTTCAATTGTTTTTTTTCTGATATTTTTTTATATTTTTACAAGTTTTTTAATCATTAATCTTCAGATTTAAATTATCTTCATATTATTTTGATAAATTTTTAAAAATGCACATGGAAGAATGATATATATAAATTGATTATTATAAAATTAAAACTGCAAAAAAATTATTGGCTTTAAATTTTATAATTAAGCAAATATATTCATCACTGTCACTGGCTGTACTGCATAGAATATAATCATTACCATACTAATGTTTGTGAGAAATATATAATTCTATATTACATTTTTGAATGGATTTCCAAGCAGATTTCTTTTTAATAGACTTCTATGATTGTAAAAAGAAATTATGTATGCTGATATTTCCATTGTTATTCTTATTAAGGAATAAAGTTATGAAAGAAGTGTTTCCACATATAAAACAAATAAATCAAAACTAAAATTACAAAATAGAATTACAAATCCAACATTACAACACTAAAATATTTTAATAAGACAGAACAATCAGCCCTTACATTTTTGTATTTTGTATGAATGTGTGGAAGCTTATATGTTTAGATTTTTTATGTAGAAAAGATTGATTTAGTTTGCTAGAATAGTTATTTAATGATATTCATTAAAGGGTTAAATTAAAATTATGTATATAAAAAAAAAATTAGATAAGCTGAATTTAGGCAACTTTCGATGCCTTAAGAATAGCAAAAACACAACATAAAGACCTCAGGAGAAAGCTTTTTCTCTCCTGTATATCTGTAAACAATCTTATGCCCAGCTAGACACAGGAACAGACTTATGCTTACTGGAAAAGACCAATCTCACCAATGTAATCATTGTTTTTTAATCAATAAAGTATGCTTTGAAATATAAAATTTAATCAAATAAATATCTGAGAACTGTTAAGATTTATGATTTATTTATTTTAAAGAAATGTTTGTAATATTGGTTTAAAATCCAGAAATGGAAAAATGAAGTAATTTAAAAAGACTGAAATTACTCTTTTTTTTTCCTTCATTTGTAAAAGCCTGTTTCTAAAATTTTAATGCCTTGATTCAAAAATCTTAAATCTAGCATTTTGACCAGTAAAAATTATGATGATCTCTTCCCATATTTTGCAGACAACTTAAGAAACCCCAATGCATGATGGAGAATATTTTGTAATATAGACATTATATGATAACTGGTATAAAAGCTAAAGATTGGAAAATCCAGACAATCTTCACAAATTTTTACTGCCATCAGGACCTAAACAGGTTCAAATTTTTAAATAGCCATTTTGTTTATCATCACTTGTGTTTTCTAAGCAAATGACTTTTTCTCATTATTCTAGGAGAAAGATGAACAATTGATAAACCAAAAAACCATCATTAATTAATTTATTAATTCTTTATTTCAAGAAATCTCATTTATTATAGTCAAATGTTAGTGGGGAAAATGGACAAATTGATGTATGGAATGCTGTCTCACTACTTCAACAATAAATCATTAGATTTCTTCAATTGAAAGTAATGATGAATAGCTAATATATATATTGGAAAATTATATTATTAATTTCAAATAAGTTGCTGATGTTTTATTTTTCAAGAGATATTGTAAAATAACATTTTCTTCACTACAAGACAAGATGTGTATTCATTTCAATGTTGTGAATTGTCTTGCTTTTCATTATGTAAGAAAAAACTTTAAACAATAATTTTTCAATTCAACAATGCCCCCACATAAACTTGCTGCTTAGAAAAATGAACTATGATTCAAAAAAATAATAAAATTGTTTAATTATGGATGTTAAACTATTTGCTTTATCAGAGATATGATCAGAATCACTGGTATTATGGATTAAAGATCTATAAATGAATAGATTAATTTTATATCTCAAATTAAAGAAGTAATAAATACTAATCTTTTGGATAAAATTATAGCAGCTGTTCAAATAAATTAAATTGCAGCATGGAATAAACTATAGATTGTATCCAATGCTCAAGGAATTATATTACGGATTATCAATGCTAAATAATTAAATAACATTCAATGGATTAAAAAAGCTAAATATTTAAATGCCACTTCTGAATTGTGGATTATCAAAGCAAATATTAATTAAATATGATAAATGTCCAAGTGATAAACAATCTTAAAACGGATTAATGAGTTGAATGTAACTTATCTTGAATCAACAAGTATGATAAATGGAATTTATTAATCTTTACACTGTCTGTCCAAAAATGATTATATTACAAAGTGAAATTATTTATATTTTATATCATCTGTGATGCCTTTATTTTAAAAATGCTTGTAAATTCCTAAGAACTCTGAAATATTTTTGCAAGAAGCAATATTTCACTGAGATAATTTTTAAATTGTCATAATCATTTGAGGATTGTTTAATGCATTTTTCATAATTGTTTCTTTCTTAATTAGTTGTTGTTGTTGTTGTTGTTGTTGTTGTTGTTGTTGCTGTTGTTATTATTATTATTATTATTATTATTATTATTATTATTATTATTATTATTATTATTATTATTATTATTATTATTAATTATTTATTATTAATGTAATAAAGTTTCTCAGATATTATTATGCCATGTATAGGCAATATTTTTATTTATTATTATTATAGTGATATTGAATGGGATTAAATGGGATTTAACTTAGGTTTCGGTTATATAAATGTAAGTAATGATTAAACTTATATAAACTGTGATGTATTGCAAATATTATGTTTTACAGATTCAACCTCAAAGTTAAATAGAGTTAATCATCATTATGTAGATGAGTAAATCTGTAGAGAATATTTTATGCATCACTCTTACATATTAGTGTTAATTTTTCACTGTTATATAGTATTAAAACAAGACACCCTAATCATCTAGTTACATTTTATTAATGAAGTACTCCTGATATTTAAGTCTCAAAATTAATTCAGTAAAGGATCTTGAGATAAAATAAATAAGCCCAATGTGGTAAATATCATCTAGGTATACTAAGCTATGATTTGTACTTGTTTCTCTTAAACAGTGAAAAATTCTCCAGCATTAAAGATTGATTGATAATTGATTAGTTATTGAAGCAAACTAATTAAAGATGACTTTATCTTTTATGATGATGATAATTATTACCCTCCAGTATTTAAATTGAAGGTTATTTGGAAATAATAAACAAACTATTTCTATTTAATGTTAGTGTCATCACAATAGTGTCTGAAACCACACTTTCCATATCTCAACTTCAAATTAGAATTTAGGAAACAAATAGTAAAATGTATTAGATATTTTATTATTATTATCCGTTTTTATCATTTATTTCATATTGAGCAATAACGTAATTGTTAATTTTTAATATTTCTCTTTTATCATTATTAAAGAAACATCATCACTACATATTCACAATATAAAGGTTAAGATATTAGCTTACACATAAAATCTATCTAGTTTAAATACATCATTATAATGCTATCTGAAACATAAAAGTATTGCGTAAGATAGTATACATAAAATCCTTTTCACATAGTTGTATCCTAGAATGCATAAACACACTTTATATCCATGCATCTATTTTCTTATTTTATATAACCCTCAGATAAATCATTAATCAACTTTAAATTTAAAATTGCTAACCTTAGTTTTAAAACACAGATTGAGTTATTCTTAATTAGTTTTATAGTAAGAAACAATATATTTGTAAAGATTTTTATTATTAAATAGAATAAGATTAAAAGAACATGTATTATTATAAAACCCTGAGAAATTTATTTATTATTTTATTAAATATTTAAATATAAGTATAATACATATACTTAAGCTGGATGTAATTAGAGGGGATTCGAATCCACACTTTTAAGCTCTCTTCAGTTTTCCACTCTATCTTATACAACCAATATATATAACCACGGGTATGTGAAAAAGATAAATAATTTCCAAAACATATTTCATACTAAACTAGCACCCTTCAGTTGGTCTGGATCATTATCTCCTACACACATGTATAATCAGTGATCACTTGATATTAAAATAGCAAGTCTTCAACCTTTAATGGACAGGCTTCAATTTTCCCCACTCTCTAATTCTTCAGCTATCTATATCATTGAAAATCATATGATGGCATGTTCAAAGTGCTTGTTGACCATAAGTCATTCTGAACCCTCATATGTTAGAACCTTAAGACCATTTAAATACATAGAAGGTGAATGGACAGAATAGAGATTAAATCTGTAATGTTAAATACAAATTTGGTATATGTTACTTAAGCTAGATGTAATTATAGGGGATTTGAACACAGACTTTTAAGCTCTTTTCTGTCATCCATTCTATCTTATACAACTAATACACATGACCACATACACGTGAAAATGATAAATGATTTCCAATATACATATTTTTGTTTAATCAGCATTCATCAATTGTTCCAGATAATCATCTTCCACACACATATATATAATCCATGCTCAGTTTATGTTAAGTTAGCAAATATTCAGCCTGTATTCTATCCATCCCTCTTCTGTATATTTAAATGGTCTTAAGAACCTACACGTGATGAGTCAGAGGGGTTTATGGTTAACATGTATATGATAACAGAATCGGTAAATAAGAATTTAGAATATGCCATTACCAGTTTTTAAATGATATGAATGACTGAAGAGTTGGAGAGTGAAGAAGATTAAAGCCTGTCCATTAAAGTTTGAAGATTTTCTATTTTAATATAAATTAAGCACTGATTATATATATATATATAAGTGTGGAATATAATAATCCAGACCAACTATATATATATAAGTGTGGAATATAATAATCCAGACCAACTGATGAGTGTCAGTTCAGTATGAAATACATATATTGGAGATCATTTATCTCTTTCATGTGTATCTGGTCATGTGTGTTGGGTATATAAGATAGAGTGGATGACTGAAGAGAGATTGAAGGTCTGGGTTCAAATCTTCTCTGTATCTGGTCATGTGTGTTAGTTGTTTAAGATAGAGTGGATGACTGAAGAGAGATTTAAAGTCTAGGTTCAAATCCCCTCTAATTATTTTATTAAATGTAAACCAATTATTAAAGTTAATAATAGTTTTAGCTTATGTGGAAATATATAAAACTTGTATGTATAATAACTGCAACTTAAGTTTTGGATAGGAGGCATATTTTCTTCTCCATGTTATTGATCACAATATCAACTTGCCATCTCAACTGCACTTTTTCCACATTGTTGTTACCCAGATCGTGACCAACTTTTGTTTTTTGTATGGTTTCAATATATATATATATATATGATAAACAAAAATGCAAGTTAATAAACTTGCTAACGCTTGTATTTATGTCCACAGATGGCGTCCTACCAAAAACACCTATCAAGCGTATATTTCGTTTACATAAACGTCAGAGTAGTTAGTATTCACTATCTCTAACTATAATTCCACTTTCAGATCATGATTTCAAGCTATTTGCTATCGTCAGTGAAAGACAGGAATAAAGAAACTAGATCTAAATACAAACTCTGAGCGTTTATGAAACAATTTCTATTCAGCTTGCAAGCGTGAATTTTTTAGACACGTAATGTCTTCAAACTCAGCATAGCAAACCAGATAGCTATATGGGTCTGATCTCAGTTCAGCATCACCACATAGTAGAAGCCTCTGCAATCTATATCATTGCAAGAAAGACCTCAAAGGTACATTTATGATAAACAAAAATGCAAGTTAATAAACTTGCTAACGCTTGTATTTATGTCCACAGATGGCGTCCTACCAAAAACACCTATCAAGAGATAGTGAATACTAACTACTCTGACGTTTATGTAAACGAAATATACGCTTGATAGGTGTTTTTGGTAGGACGCCATCTGTGGACATAAATAAGCGTTAGCAAGTTTATTAACTTGCATTTTTGTTTATCATAAATTACCTTTGAGTCTTTCTTCAATGATATAGATTGCAGACTTCTACTATTGTGATGCTGAACTGAGATCAACCCATATACTATCTGGTATGCTATCTGAGTTTGAGAATTGTGTCTAAAAATTCACGCTTCAAGCTGAATAGAAATTGTTTCATAAACGCTCAGAGTTTGTATTTAGATCTAGTTTCTTTATTCCTGTCTTTCACTGACGATAGCAAAAGCTGAAATCATGATCTGAAAGTGGAATTATAGTTAGAGATAGTGAATACTAACTACTCTGACGTTTATGTAAACGAAATATACGCTGATAGGTGTTTTTGAGGACCATCTTGGACATAAATCAGCGTTAGCAAGTTTATTCTTCATTTTTGTTTATCATAAATGTACCTTTGAGGTCTTTCTTGCAATGATATAGATTGCAGAGGCTTCTACTATGTGGTGATGCTGAACTGAGATCAGACCCATATAGCTATCTGGTTTGCTATGCTGAGTTTGAAGACATTACGTGTCTAAAAAATTCACGCTTGCAAGCTGAATAGAAATTGTTTCATAAACGCTCAGAGTTTGTATTTAGATCTAGTTTCTTTATTCCTGTCTTTCACTGACGATAGCAAATAGCTTGAAATCATGATCTGAAAGTGGAATTATAGTTAGAGATAGTGAATACTAACTACTCTGACGTTTATGTAAACGAAATATACGCTTGATAGGTGTTTTTGGTAGGACGCCATCTGTGGACATATATATATATATTAAAAAAACTTTAAAACTTTTAAAATTCAAATAAAAATAAATCTTGATTGTAAAGCTATATTGGTCAACAAACCTTATTTAATACATTTTTTTTTTCAACCTTAATATTAAAAACTAAATGATATAGATATAAAAAAATTATAATAAATGCTTTTATTTATTTAATTTGGAATAAAAATACATAAAAATAATTTGTTTTTTTAACCATGGTTTTACATTTAACTTGAAATAAAAATATGTGGAGGGAGGTCCAGAAATTAATTAAGTCGGGATTGATTTAATTAATTTCTTATACCCCCTCCCCCATGGTTTGTGTTAAATTATCAAAACTGGAAATTGTATAATATATCAAGAATTAGATTTCTTAAAAAAAAAAAAAACAAATTGTCACTCATAAAATAAATGGTTAACTTGTAACTTAAAGAGTTTTATAGGAGATAGAAATTTGCACATTCCCATGGCCATGATTAGGACTTAGACATTGAATCAGGTCATAACTTGTAATCAATTAAGCATTCAATATTGATTTAAAATAAATATTTAGTTTTTGTTAGTTAAAGGATAAAAGTCCCAGATTGGTATAGATAGTCTAATTATAAATATATTAAATTTATTAAGTGCAAGCAGATGATATAATAATAATGTGAAAGGCTAAAACCTTTGATAGATGCACCTTAAAAATGCTTAGGTGACAGCCAATCAGATGTAATAATGAGGTGCAGTCATTATTACATTTGATTGGCTATCACATAAGCATTTTTAAGGCGCATCTCTTGAAGGTTTTAGCCTTTCATGTTATTATTATATCAACTTCTTGTGCTTAATAAATTTAATAGATTTACATTTGTTACTATCATTTCATTAGATTTGAAAATTGCTTTGTAGTAAATTGAAAGATTTCATATTGTCTATTTACATATAATATTTAGTGAATTAAATGTGAAGGTGTTTAAAGTTTCAGACTCTTAGTTTTGAATGCTTGAATCAGGCTTATTTATATATAAATTTAAGTAGAGAAGAAGGTGGGTTCCATTTTTTTCTCATATTTCTGGCTTGTGTTTTTGAATTGAGAGTTCCACATGCAGTCATTATTACATTGGATTGGCTGACACATAAGCATTTTTAAGGCACATTTATCGAAGGTTTTAGCCTTTCACATTATTATAGTAAATAATATTTATTTTTATAAGGTGCAAACAGTATTGAAATTAAATTGAGAGACTGCAAAACCTCTCGCACTCATTACTATAACAGCCAATCAGATCGTAAATATTATTTACATATGTTACTGCATGTTATAACATCTAAAAACTACTGCGTAGTAAATCGTAGGATTTCATGCTGTACGTTTGTAATTTAAACTCAGTAAGTTAAGTGTGAAGATATTTAATATTCACACTTTCATATCTAAGTACTTTAGACTGGCTTGGATATATAGAAAGACAAGTAAAGAATAGGGTGGACCACCCTATTCTTGTTAATTTCTCTGTCTTGTATTTACGATCTGATTGGCTGTTATAGTAATGAGTGCGAGAGGTTTTGCAGTCTCTCAATTTAATTATTATAGTCTAATTATAAAAATATACATATGATTTAAATATGTTATAATCTTCACTACTGATAATAGAAATATCATGCCTTCCAACTGCTAACCTTGTGAAATACATTTAACTTGTTTTAATTTAAACTATTTTTAACCATTACTTATTAGTGATTAGACATTTTATAAATCAAAAAATGGTAAAGGTTCTGAAGACTAGGATCACAAGTAATACTTTTTTACAATATTTTGTTAAAACAAATTTCATAAAAATAGCTATTTCTGTTTCTTGAAGATATTGTGGAGATATCAAAATTATTCCATTTTTTGAAAACATTAACAAAGTCGTCCAAACTTTGGAATTTTTTTTTTTTCATGTGCCTGGGAAGCGAACCTGCAACCCCAGGACAGTTGCTTGTAAGGCAGCTGTGCTGACCAATCAGCCACCAACACTTGACCAAACTCTAGAATTTATTTGTTGTTTCTCAAAAAAGTTAAGACTATCTCAAAGCAGATAACAAATGAAATGAGAATACAAAAATATTTAATAAAATATGGCAACCTTCTTCAAGGCATTTAAGCATTCTATATTACAATAAAAATTTGATATTGTTTCATTTTCTAGTGATTTCTTTCGACTTTCATATTTTGTGTCTACTGATGCATTTATTTCTTAAATAATTTTTGATTTACAAAATAAAGTATTTCATCAAATCCAAAAAAATATATCCCAATTTACTGCTCAACTTGGTTAATAATTCATATTATCAGAATCTCCTGATGTTGTCCATAGCAGTTTTTGTTCAAATATTCTCATTCCCAAACTTTAATTATCCATGAATGACTAGTTGCAAAGATGTACTACTCAGTATATAATATTGAGCTTTTTATCTATGAATATTAACCTTTCTATTAGTAAGAATGTTTGGTATTTCACAAAATGCTACATTAAAGTGCATAGAAACGCTTGAAATCACCATACAGATATTATTTATATAAAATAATGAAACATATTTTTTTCCTTTATCTGTGCTTGTTTAAATTTAATATGTTAAAAATATATTTCTATTTTCATTGGCACATATCTGATAACTTTTATATTTATATAATATTTTATTCAGACATTAAAGTAATCTGAATCCAACTAATTGATGAGTAATAAGAACTTGAAAAATTCAATAAAATCCCCAGCCGCTAAGAGTTTTACAAACATTTTACATTAATTTCTACTGTTTTCTCTTTATGAATTTAAACTAAAGTAATGAATATCCTCAGAATTACAAGTCCTTGTCAAATCTTTAATTTCATTTAATTGATCAATATGTTCAATAAAATATTGATCAATAAAATAAAACCAGAAGTTTGAATCGAGCTTATAATATTGATGACGTCTTTAAAATATATTCCTTATCACAGTATGGAAAGAAAACAATAAAATTGAACAAAAATGTCTGTAAAATCCTTGATGATTAGAGACTTTATTGATTTTCTTGAAAAAAATTTATATTACTGATAAATTAGCTGTATTTAGAACATTTTTATTCTAGAATAAAATATAATGTCAGTATAAAAAATTAATGTAAGTCTATGAATTTTTAATATTTGATTACAAAAGAAAAGATATTTTTAAAATTAAATAAATGTTAAACGCGGCTGGATAAAGAGGAAATGTTATTGATATTAATATGTCAAAGAAATAATAATGATCGAATGAATTATTACCCTGTGAAGTTCGGTGCAGAGATAGAGCGGCAGACTTTGCAACTCCGTGAATCGGCCAACTATATAACTTCAAGCCCTCCAACTTGTTCTCAATTCCAATTAATAAAACCACTCAATAATTATTATGATTTTATCAAATGTTTTTACAATCCATACAAATCGATTAATTGCTAAAAAAGAAAGAATAGTTTACAAAGATACTAAGGGTAACGTTATATAATCATCATCAGCCATTATCAATCCACTGCAGGATGAAGGTCTCTCCAAGTTCAATCCATCTTTTCCTATCTTTAGCTTCTTTTCTCCACATCACCCCTGCACACTTTCCTATTTCTTCCATCTCACATGTGGTCTCTTTCTGGGTCTTTTACAATCTCTTGGAATCCAGTTTAAAATTTCAATTGTCCATCTATTATCATCTCTTCTAACAATATGTCCAGCCCAACTCCACTTCAGTCTTTTAATTTTTTTAATGAGGTTAGTAACACCTATTTGTTCTCTTACCCATACATTGCATTTTCGATCCCTTCTTGTTACTCCCAACATGCATCTCTCCATATTTAATATGTTAAGTATTTAAAATTAATAAATAATATAAATATCAAAATTTATATTTAAAAAATCAGACATGAATTAAATTTAATTTTTTTATAAATAATTATTTTAATATTTATAGACAATTTTTATATGCATGATTTTTATTACAATAATGATATTTATATGTATTGTGATAAAACGAATATTCGCCCAAGCTATAGATATAAATGAAATGTCTTGTTTTTTCTGTGCATGATTCGTTAGTATTATGAATCATGCAAGGATAAACCGGAAGTCATTTATTATATCTAGTGCGCATTTTAAGTTTTGAAAAAGGTTGTTAGAGAATCAAAACTATCAGCTGTTTTGGAAGATATAATAAAATATTCTATTGCATTGTGTTGTGTGCATAAAAGAGTGTATTCAATATATTGAATAATATGTGAATATGAAGAACTTCATAACTTCTACAATAGTACATTTGACTATCAGGTATTGAACCAGATCTAAATTGAATTTGAATAAACTGTTGTTTTTTACTTTCTAACCAGATTTAGAACTTTTATTCAGGTCCCTGCTTTATGTTAATTAGCTCAGTTAATCATGCAATATTGATTAATAAATGGATATCTAAATATTCTTAACTAAAGGGTAAAGAAGGATAGAAACTATTTAAATTCCTAACAACTAGCAAGCTTGTTAGGTAAGACTTTTTTTATATATTGTTTTAATATGAGAGGCTGTTGGGGAGGCCATGTAAAGTCTATTTATCTATAAGTTTTTGAATACTATTTTATGAAGGTGGGAGGCTTTTATAATAATAATTTAAAAAATACATAACTACCGAACTATTGCATAGAAAATTGGGAAATTCTAATAACCTACATAAATATATACTGATAACATTTATAGTTTGTATATTGAAAAGAATTTTAAAATATACTTTTAAAAGTACCATTGGATAATTTACTGCATGAAAACAAGTAATCTGAATTAGTATACACAAACTATAATAAATTGGAGGAAATCACATGTAAATTAGCTGATATTTAAATATTATTTTGTAAAATATTTTTATATGTTAAGGGGGAAATGGGCACATTCTGTAAGTTTGTAATAATTTTCATATATATCAAAAGTGGTCACCTATGTATATATATATATATAATAACAAAAATTAAATTAAGTTTGCTTCCTGCAATCTCTTAGTCTACTGTGTGTGTTTTGTAATATATATTATGATAGCACTTTGCTATCTCAATATCTTAGTTATTTTTAAATATTTCATGGCTGGTAAAGCACAAGCTCAAATTCAGTTCTTATGTTTTTATTATATGTCTGTATTATATACACACATATTGATAAAGGTCTGCAATCAGAATTATGCATAGTCAATGTTATTCAGTTTGTAAAAAAAAAATTTGTAACTGAAAATTATTATAAATCTGTTTAAAATTTATATTACAGGAGCAATACTTAATCTATAAAACTTTTATCAATTCTTAATTATTTCATTTTTTTAATCAATAAAAAAAACTTTTATAAAATCAATTATTTTTTTTTTTTGGTCTTGTTTCTGCTTTTAAGATTCTGTTATTGGTAAACTTACAGACTGGTCTAATTAAAAATGTTTGGTAAATGTATTAAATAAAAATAATTATTGGTTTAGTGGATTAAGAAAGTTCTAGTAAATCTATTGATGAAATAATTACTGGCTAATCTAAAATAAAAATATAATCACAGGCTTTGTTAATTAAAAATTCTTGGTAATTGAGTAGGCTATTTAATTAAAAATTTAGTACTTGCTCAGAATTATATTTCATTCTGATTTCATTTTGCATTCTCTGTTATTTGTGATCATTATTTTTGCCTACTATATAATGTAACCAGAACTTTTACCAGTGGCCATGTTTAAAACTATCAGCAAGTAAAGTGCTAGGAAACTAACTTCACTCTCTAGTACATAGCCTATAGCCACTGAATATTTAACATTACATGCTGAGTTAATCAACATCATAGCCAATTACTATCATCAAATATGTCATTCAAGAAATGCACCTTCTCAATACCAAAGAAACAATTCCAGGACAAACACTCTCTACCACATTAACTAAAAATGGTAAATAAAGATATGGAAACTATTATCACCATTTGCCTGTATGTATATCTATAAAAATTCAACTTTTAGAAAATAATATCCCCCTCACCATCCTTGCTCTGGAACTTAAAGTAAACTTCTACTTATAAACTATATAAGACATTACTAGTAATCCCGTAATATATAAGTTAAATGAATAATTTTATATTTATATACTAATTTTTTTGTAATTTATAAAATTAAAAAAATTTTTCTTAAATATATGGTCTGACACACTCTCATTAGAAAAGTTATAAATACAAAAAAAAATATTCTCAAAGCTAACTGCTTTGAATGGTGTTAAATGATCTCATAGTCATAGCCTTGGAATGTGCATAATTGTAGTATGTGCAAATATAGGCAATGGTTTAATCACACTGTATGTAAATGAGCTTGGTCATTTCTTAGAAAGGGGGAGCATGATTCTTTCTGATTTATGGTATTAGGATTGTTAGCTATGTTTAGAGTCATTTCACTTGATGCACATTATGTCGGCAGATATGGGTTCAAATGTATGGTCTGTGATGTTTTGGTGCTTGAGGAAGATTGACTTATGCTCAGATTCAACACAAATATCTTTACAGATGAGACATAGATAATCCAGAGCCTAAGTCAATCTTTCTCAAGCACCAAAACATCACAGATAGATTTGAGCCCATATCTGCCAACATAACATGCACCAAGAAAAATGACTCTAAGCAGAAGGTCAAAGAAATGTGGCATATAGCCAACAACCCTAATGCCAAAAATACAGAAGGAATCCTGTTTCAGTATTTTGAAATTATATGCTTGATTTGATTCATTTTACATTTATTCAACATGTATATTATTTGATGTCACTTATCACTTGGATATGTCAGTGGAGATTTTGGTTGGTCCTTAGAATTCAAGATGGTGGAGAGCACATTTTAAATCAGCTCCAATAAAAGCATTTATTATATAAAAAAATATTTCTATTTATTTTTAATTTTTTTAGTAATGACACAGTAAATAAAAATGTTTATTATAAAATATTTTTCTTATATTATTGTTAATTATCTAGTATTGGGAATTTTTTCATAATTCTTCCAATTTCAATTATTTGAATTTTATTTTTTAAAAACTTTACATTTATTTTAATGACCTTTTAAAAGTGAAATAAATACAAAGCTTGATTTTTTAAAAAAAAAGTTACATTTTTTCTTTTTATTGTAAAAGTTGAGATTTTTTACAAATATTTCCCAAAACTATACTGTAAATAAACTTTCTTAAATACTAATTTTACTTGAAATAGACTTGATATTTATAGTTTGATATTTCTGCAATAAGTTAATATGTATATCTCTTATGTATATATCAGATTTTTTATGTGTGCATTATTATATATGTATATAATAAATCATTAAGTAACTTAAAATATGAAAACATCCTTTCTGGTGAAATTGTTTGAAATTTTTTTTCACTGTAAAAATTGATTTTTAAGTTTATATTTATATTAATATTTCTGAAATAAGTTAATATATATATATATATGCTCACTAGATGAAGCTTTACCAATAGCTCCTAACAAGCTTTTGGTAAAGCTCCATCTAGTGATCATAAAATGCAAGCTAAAAGCAAGTTACGAAATTTATAACTTGTTTTGTTTATCATATATATATGCCAACATGGAAAAAATAAATTAGATTATTTTTTCTTACATTTAAGTAATACGCATCCTCATATTAACTTTACAATGGAGACAGAGTCTGATGGAAAACTCCCTTTTCTTGATGTTCTAGTCACCAGAACACCAAATAGTTTATCTTTTGGGATTTACAGAAAGAATACACACATGAACAGATATTTACATTTACATTCTCATCATCACCCAACTCAGATAGTTTCTGTAGCCAAAACTCTTTTAAATAGAGCAATTAATCTTTCAGATAAGTCACATCTGAAAGAAGAAATAAATCATATTAATAGTGTTTTATTAGCAAATAGTTATAATTATAAATTTATAAAAAAAAAGCCTTATTTCAAGTCCAAAATGGACAAAACAGGAAACAAAAAGATGATAAATCAGCTATTAGGATTTGTGTTCCATATGTAAAAAAACTACAGACAGTATTGGACATATATTAAAAGACTATAATATAACTCCCCCCCCCCCCCCCCCCCCCCCTTCCCCCCCCCCCCCCCCCCATACAGCATTTTCTACTCATCAATATAATAATCAAGCCTAAGGATTCAATCCCTCTTGAATCTCATCATGTTTATCAAATCGCATGTGAAAATTGTAAAGCTTCTTACATAGGTATGAGTAATCATCACATCAGTGTTAGAAGAGATGAGCATGCTAATGCAGTTAAACAACACTCATCAACATCAACACTCACTCCATACTATAGATTCAGGTCATAAAATTGATTTTTCTAGTACCAGGATCATATTCAGATGTGATAATCTCTACCAGTGCAAAATTAGAGAAGCCATTGAGATACTTAAAAGGACAGATTGTATCAATAAGCAAGATGATACATGCAAACTTCCTCCTATTTGGAAAGAGTTTTTTAAAAAACATTCCTAATTTAACATTTTTGCTATTGGTGGAACTTTAACATTTTTTTTCAAATCAGTGATTGTAGCACCTCTACAACCATCTTTCTACATTTTATCACCCAGTAGATGACTTGTGTGATCAAGTCAAAACATTGGTATATCAATATTTAAATTTTTTAACACAGATGAACCCGCAAAATGTCTTATATATATATATATATCAGATTTAGTATGTGTGTATTATTATATATGTGTATAATAAATAATTAAGTAACTTCAACATCCTATCTGTTGAAAAGTGTTTAACAATTTTCTTTTCACTAGAAAAGTTGATTTTATTGAAATTCTTAACATAACTAAATGAATATGTATAATTTTACTTTAAATTGATTAAACACATAGTGTATATATATATATTTCTGCAATAAGTTAATATGTATACTCCTTAAGTGTATATTATACTTAGTATGTGTTCACAATTATATATGTGTATAATAAAAACATTGTTAAATAACTTAAACTATGAAGATATCTTTCCAGTGTAGTGTTTTATATTTTTTATTTATATTGGAAAAGATTTTGTTAATGCTTACCCAAACTATGTTGATAATTAATTTTATTTAATACATATGATTTTATTTTAAATTGATTTGACATTTATAGTTTATACATATATTAGTTTATATTTCTGCAATAAGTTATTATGTATATTCCTTCTGTGTATATCATATTTTGAGTGTGTATATAATTATCAATGTATATAATAAATTATTAAGTAACTTACAATATGACATAACTTTTTTATGATATATACATACTACCCTCTCTATGCATAATTGAAAATGTAGTAAGCTGCTTATTATTTGAAAGTAAAATTATGCAAATTAAAAATCATTTACAATATTATTTGTCTATTTAAGACTCATAGTTTTGTAGTTAAGTAGAGATAAAAGGTGGCTGCTGGAGGGTTGCATTAGATCCTAAAATCTAGGTGCAGTGCTCTCAGATCTAAGGTTCCTCACTGACAAAGACCACAAGCCAGAAACTAGTCTGGGGATATTGGATGAGTAGACACTAGATGGGAATTTTATGCACAAGCCTTCTGGAATCCATTGATTACTTTAGCTTGCAGTGAGTTGCAATACATATAATGAGTTTTGCCTGTTTTAACAAAGTAAATGTACATATTTATCTTTTATATTCACAGGAATGTGGTTGTAATTAAAATTTAGTAATGGTGTTTACAATTGTTCTGAAAGTTATCACCTATCTATATGATCTTACTTGTGAATGATTTAAAGGTATAAATAATCAAATGTTTTATTGTTTGTGGG
Organism: Epiperipatus broadwayi; assembly: GCA_028023455.1. Lineage (NCBI taxonomy): Eukaryota > Metazoa > Onychophora > Udeonychophora > Euonychophora > Peripatidae > Epiperipatus > Epiperipatus broadwayi. The sequence continues at coordinate 24,968 of JAQFVV010007488.1, read as the reverse complement.
TTTGAAAAAATTTATTTACAAGTGACATAGCTAGGCATATCACTATACCAAATCATGCAAGGCAAAAATAATTGAGTGGACTACTGCTGGGAGTCTTTAAAAAGCTCTATACCAAAAGTAAAAGGATTGTTGGTAATCCACATGAGTTCCAGAGATTATTACTGCATCAAACCATGCAATGTTGTTTAAGATGTGGCAGTGAAAAGGACTGAAGTATGCATAAATCAATAATTGTGACAAAATTCAATAATTTATAATCATCATTCTTAAAGGCTGTTATTAGAAAAATACAGCATTGGAAATGAAATGTAAAGAATAATAAGAATCACTCAGTTTTAAATCTGGGATAAGTAAATTCAATAAGGAAAATTTTGTAAATAAAATAAAAATTAAGCTACATTGTAACATTGTCACAATTATTATAAATGATAGGTGAAGAAATAATATAATGTTGACTAATGTTGGTCATCTAGAGTAACAAAATTATAAATTCAATTTATATCAAATGTTTGAGACATTCCTAAAAACAGATGAAAATATATATTTATAAATTCTATATTAAATTTACTGTCTTATAGCTAAAAACTCTGAACATCAACTGATTATTATTATTGTTTTCTTTTTTATTAATTGTTGTCCTTAAGTGTATATATATTAACATATGTACTATATTTTATTTAATTGTTTCTGAGTTAAATACGATTCAGTCTTGAAGTAGTCCAGAGGCATTATTTGTTCAGTTTTTCTTCCCAAATCTTTAAAGACATTTACCAATTTAAAATTATTTTGAAGATCTAGTTTAAATTTGTTAGAATATTTCTGAGGGTTAGAAATATTAATAAACGATATAAACATTATACAAAATGCAGATCAAGAAAGCAACAGATCAACAATAAATCTCATCAAATAAATAAATAAAAGCATCAAGTATCAAAAAGAAATATTAAAATAAACCGCTTGTAAAAATTTATTATATAATAATTTGTACAATTGATAGAAAAAGAATTAATAATATTTAAAGAAATAAATTATTTATAAATAAAAATACATTGCAAATTCTTATTTTAAAATTGTTAAATATCTTTTAATTAACTGATTTATCTCCCAAATGATCGTATTTCATTTGTATAAATTACAGCGACTAGTAACAAGTAAAACTTTGATTTCTTTTTTTTACAAATAGCACTAAATTACTAAGGAAATCAAAATGACTCCCAACATTACTGATGTAATATTCGTTAAATTTATTACTCCAGTTTAGATATACTAAGACTAATTCAATAAAACGATGATATTAGATGCAAATTAAATGATATATTGCATAAATGTCAATTTCATTAAATCTTCTTAAAGAATAATTTTTCATTTTTTCTAATATTAACAATAATTCTTTTTTAGTGAGATAGATTTTGCTGTGAAGCAAAAATATATCAGGTTAAATAGTTGTGGGTTCAGTTTTTCCTAAAAATCAGAAAGGATCTTGCAAAAATAGAAAAGGTTTACAGTAGTGGAAACCTTGACAATCATATTTGTAATATTATCATGTTTTTTGATATATTGCATATCTAGCAATCATAAACACAATTAACATCACTTCTATCACGGTAGAATTTTAAGAAATTATCTTGAGATTCTGCTATTAAAGTAAGAAAATCTTCAGATTTTCCTGCTAATGTAAGTTTAGGTGATATATTATTTTTCACTAGTTTGATACTTGAATACATTATTTTCTGGTCTAACATAATTATTTGCATCTTTTTTCAACTTTTATAAATCAATTTGATAATATTTTAATATTCCTTCCCAAAAATAATTATAGGTTTCCAACTATTACTATTTTTTATGAACAGTCATAATAAAAATATAATCTAGTAATTCATTATCAATATAAGCTTCTGGTTGCATAAGTTTACTTTTAATTATTTTATTTTATCATTTATTTCCCTTCAATTTTTATTAAATTAAAAATAATTAACTAAATCACTCACAATTTCTGTACAAGCAAAAAGGAAATGACGAAATTGTAAAAAAAAAAAAAAAAAATCTATTACTTTAATTTAATACAAACTCACATGGATTTCTAGTCCAAAAACTTTTAAGAAATAGAGTATTTTGGAGTGTACAGTTGGCCATCCCATAGCACAAATGTATTAGAAAAAAATAGATCTGATATTGAAAAAATGAAATTTAGAAAATGCTGAAATTACAAGGTTAAGCAACTATATATGATAACTCGAGATTGATGGAATGCCAATAAAGAAAAGAATTGAAAAGAACATTTTAAATAATGAGTAAGGCAAGTTTTTTCTGCTTGCTTCCTACTACATATGAATTTAATGTTAATTGTCTATTTTTGAATAAATTTCTTTCTAATTCTGCAGTATTTATTTGCAACTTTTGTAAAAAAAAAAAAAAAAAACTTTCATGAGTAAATTCATAAATATTTCTGTATTCTTATCCAAAAATAGAAATGACTTCACTTTTTTTTTTTATTAGCAATAATAATACTAAAATAATCTGGTAACTTATTATAAGCAAAAACTCCTAAATCAATAGTAGGTAGGTAGGTAGGTAGGTAGGTAGGTAGGTAGGTAGGTAGGTAGGTAGATAGATAGATAGATAGATAGATAGATAGATAGATGGGTAGATAGATAGATAGATAGATAGATAGATAGATAGATAGATAGATAGATAGATAGATAGATAGATAGATAGATAGATGGGTAGGTGGGTGGATGGATAAATAGATAAATAGGTGGATAGATAGATAGATAAGTAGGTAGGTAAGTGGGTAGGTGGTAGATAGATGGATGATGGATAGGTGGGTGGGTAGATAGATAGATAGGTAGGTAGATAGATGGATAGATAGATAGGTAGGTAGGTAGGTAAGTGGGTGAGTGGGTGGATAAATGGATAGGTGGGTGGGTGGGTGGATAGATAGATAGATAGATAGATAGATAGATAGATAGATAGATAGATAGATAGATAGATAGATAGATAGATAGATAGATAGGTGGGTAGGTGGGTGGATGAATGGCTGGATAGGTGGGTGGGTGGATAGATAGATAGATAGATAGATAGATAGATAGATAGATAGATAGATAGATAGATAGATAGATAGATAGATAGATAGATAGATAGATAGATAGATAGATAGATAGATAGATAGATAGGTGGGTGGATGAATAGATGGATATGTGGATAGATAGATAGATAGATAGATAGATAGATAAGTAGGTAGGTAAGTGGGTAGGTGGTAGATAGATGGATGATGGATAGGTGGGTGGGTAGATAGATAGATAGGTAGGTAGGTAGATAGATGGATAGCTGGATAGATAGATAGGTAGGTAGGTAGATAGGTAAGTGGGTGGGTGGGTGGGTGGATAGATGGATAGGTGGCTGGGTGGATAGATAGATAGATAGATAGATAGATAGATAGATAGATAGATAGATAGATAGATAGATAGATAGATAGATAGATAGATAGATAGATAGATAGATAGATAGATAGATAGATAGATAGATAGATAGATAGATAGATAGATAGATAGATAGATAGATAGATAGATAGATAGATAGATAGATAGATAGATAGATAGATAGATAGATAGATAGATAGATAGATAGATAGATAGATAGATAGATAGATAGATAGATAGATAGAATGGTCATATAAGATCATTCAGACAAACAAACAACAAAGCAGTTTTAAATAACCCACTACACAAGGTTTCACAGACTTTCAGTGCAAAAAAGGTCATTACTCACCAGACTATTCAACTATTAATTAGCAAGATTTTTATAGCTTTGGCTCCTTTTTTAATGTCTGTTTAAAATTATTTAGAATCCAATACTGAAATTACTGTCTATTGAAATTTCTAGGCTACCTTCAAAAGTTTCTGATCCTGTCTTTATTTGTGCCTCAAATTGTGTTCATAGCTGGTAAATGTTTTAAACATTATACGATATCCTTCTATACGTATATTTTTGTGAATTAAGAAGTTCATTAGATCAAATGTATAAAATAGAAAAATCAATATATATAAAATATTTAAGTAAAGTATATAAATAATTATTTTAATAAACAAAAAATAATCGATAAATTTAGTAAACACTTTTTATTTCAAATATTATTAATGGAAAAATAAATAGACTGTACAGTAAAGCATAAAAAAATAGCAATTAGCTGATAAACTTGCATTAAAAAAAATCAATCAAATTTAATTTTAAGTTATTTTATTTTTTGTATATTATTTGTAGATGTACATGATATTAAAGATATTTTTTTTATCATCCCCCTTCTTTTTTTACTATTAATATTTATATATTTCTCAATACCCATTCACCTTTAATTTCTTTAAACAAAAGCCATAGATAAGGTAGAAATATAAATGATTGTTAATATGCATTTTGATATGAATTAGTTTAGTAGCGTAAATCATATCTTGCTCTTCTAATGTCTATTATCATTTTTTTTCTATGTATCTAATGATAATTATATCGAATCAATTTACAAGGAACCTTTTATTAGCACGCATTCATAAATAATTGTTGAATATAAACAACTTTATAAATAACTAATTTATATAAGAAACAACTATATTTTTAACTCAGATATATATTTTAATGTTATTGCAGTATTTAAGGTCAAGAAAGGTATACATATGTAATGTATAATGAATATGTAAAATAAGAATAATAATTGTATAATAATAAGAGTATGTAAAATAAGAATAATAATTGTATAATAATAAGAGTACAATAATAAATATAGAATAAAAGTACTAACTGTAATATATAATGAATATGTAAAATAAGAATAACTGTATAGCAATTATGTATAACGCATGTGCTTGAGGCTAGTAATCAATGTGCGTTTAAATAAATTTATAATTATAACGATTGTGTAAAATTACAATGTTGTTAAATCATAGAAAGCCCAGCTGACCTTATAGGGTCAGAAAACTGTGTAAAATACCATATATGGTGAGAAATGTAAAAAGACTGCGTGTATGTGAAAACGTATGTGAAAACACCATATATGGTTAGGAATGTAAAAGACTCCTAAGTCTTGAGGGGTATATAAACCCCCAGAACCTGATCTAATTGTTCTGAGTATTAATTATAGGTCAGAGACTCCTGCCTCTGTAAGTTCAAAGCAGGACTAGGGTTATTATATACAGGTCGCCATGACCTTTTATTATTTTATTACGCCTTATAACAGGCAATGTATATAGTTAAAATTATTCGTATTAAACTATAATCTTACCATCTCAATTCTGCCTTTGTCCATTTATTTACTTGCTGGTCGTAAGACACAGCATTTATATTAAAAATATGTAGTAATTAGTAATTTATTAATGCATGTCTCTTTCTGTAATCTATTTTTTACATCTAATTTTTATTCATGCTCTAAAATATATGTAGTTCCCAAATAACACAGCACACTTTCACGTTACTTCTTTGAAGCTTTATATGTAGAGAAAATGTTTTAAAACAGCAATTATCTATAAGTGTATGCTAATAAGGCAAAGCTTATAAATTGAATTGATTTAATAATCTTTGATAAATAGCAAAACAATGACAATGGACATTGGAATATTGTGATAACATGGGCCAACTAACCAGGCATAAATCTTTATCAAGTGCATTTTACAACCATTTGTATATTTTCTTCTTCTGTAAATTATATACTGAAAGAAATAAGTGCTGGATCATTTGAGAAATACCGATATATTATTTGGTGTATGTGCAAAATAAAAGAGTAATATAATATCTAATATAACGTTAAAGTATATAACTGAATTAACGAATTATATATTTTTTTTAAAAAGACTATTAGTGACTAAGTTATTTAAAGATAGCAATTATCTCTTACCGTGGACTAATAAAGCGGAGATTGCAAATTGAATCGATTAATATTAATGTGCTTGTCTTCATGTTTTTACTAGTAAGAATGAGTTTGCCAAATCTGAAGTACTATAGACAGCTCTAATCTTTTATTATTGATAATACTTTTTATTCATACAGAGTTTCATTTCAGTATTTTAGCAAAACTTTATAAAAATAGTTTGCATTTTCTTTTTACTATTTTTCTTCAAATTTGCATTGCTTTTAACTATTTGTTTATTCCCGATTATATGCAATAATTGATTACAAGCCTGCAAATGGTCAGACAATTTCAAAATTGTGTGTCAAAAAGCAGTAATAATGGTCATGTTGACATTTTTGTTAATAAAAAGAATGCTTTCAAAATGCTAACAAAGAGAGATTTGATTGACAATATCTTACGATAATAATGATAATAATATGCTTTATCATATGATGAGAATGTTGAGTTATGGGATTCCTAGATGATTCCCAGATGAGTAAAGCAAAATTTCAGTTCGATCAATTGAAATGAGCTATAGTATTCAACTTTTAATTTTATACTTTGGAATTCTATTTAACACGCACACCACTATGATCATATGAATATTATTATTATTGATGTTTATTTTACATGTTAATAGTTTAAACTGTATATGAATATAGAGGTAAATATTTCATATATTGTTCTTTTTTTCCTTCATTATTTATATTAATTTTATTTTATTCAACGTATGTTTTTTTTTAATTTTATTTATTTAATCATTTATATATTGATGAAGCACATGCGGAACAGTTTACTACAATTAATTAATAATTATAGACAATTACCTGTTTACACAGGTAATATAAGTAATAATTATAATTTCTGCATTTAATTAATTATGCATTCATTTAATTTTTTTTTTTTATATAAAAAATTTTTTATAATATATACAAATATTACTTTAGAGCAAGGGTGACCAACCTTTTTAAAAACATGTACACAATGAAAAATTTTAATGGGCATTGTGGGCTCAAGGGAAAAGACCATACCATCAAAATATACAATAACATGACATAACATTGTCTAGATTTGATAATACAACGAATATGTACTTAGTTTGGAAAGATGGTAAGATTCAATATTGTGCCCCTGATTTGAATTCCAAATAATTATTTTTTTTAATTTAAAAATCTAATTTAAAAAATATTGTTTTAATAATTATTTATTCTATTAAGGTTGAATTTTCTAATATTTTTTTATTAAATCATAATTCTAAAAATTTAGTTTTTGAGCACGAACTCCTTAAAAACCTATTCATATATTTTTTGTAAATGTATTTATATGTTTATATTTTTTAAATTAAAATACCTCTAAAAAAATTTTTTTTCCCGAATATTATCATTTCTTTGTTATCACATTTTTTCACATATTAAATTGTGGGAGTTCAACAGGATATAAATGTTTTTATAACTGAATGTCAATCAAATTCATTTCTTTTGGTATTATTTTTTTTAGAAAAAAAATTTTAATTTACTCTTACACCTCCCCTATTAGATCTCTCTTCATCAACTATTTTATTTTAAAATAAAAAACAATTTTCTCTTATTTATTTCTTCATCATATTATTTCTTAGAGGTTTTTTTTAAAATTCTTTTTGCATAAAAAATATCAATTAATCGACAATTCCAAGACTTCCGTGTATTAAAATTAATACCTTCAGGTTCTTGGGCTCCTACAATCGTGAATATAATTATTGTCTCCTAAAAACACCTTTATTTATGTTTCACTTAATGTTAATTTTATTATCTTTTACTAAAAATTTATTTACTTATTTTTTAAACTAATTTAAAAAAAAAAGATTTCATGAGATTCGAACCAGGAGTCTAATATCGGATTCCAGTCGGAGAAATTGTTAGAAACCAATAGGATAAAATAATATAAACAATTAAAATGAACAATTATAAATATAACTATTAAATATATATAATTATAAAAATAATTTAATCTATTAAAGTAATATAATAATAGTTTATTTATGAAATTGTATTATAATTGCATAAACAAACTCTTATCTTTTAATAAGTATATCTTAATGAAAAGTATTTCTTTACAAAACTTCTTAAAATGTCTTTCAATATTATATTTTTTAATGGTTATGTTGCGATTGCACAAAAGACACATTCCTTTATTTTTCCAAAATAATACAGTATTCGTTTTCCCGCTGCTTCAGACACGTTAGTGGGGTTCTTTTTTTAAAGTGTTGTTTATCCAAAAAATATCATTAATATACGAAGTATTAAAAACAACTATTCGATCGATCGATCGATCGATCGATAGATAGATAGATAGATAGATAGATAGCTGAAGGAGATAGCATAGATAGATAGATAGATAGATAGATAGATAGATAGATAGATAGATAGATAGATAGATAGATAGATAGATAGATAGATAGATAGATAGATAGATAGATAGATAGATAGATAGATAGATAGATAGATAGATAGATAGATAGATAGATAGATAGATAGATAGATAGATAGATAGATAGATAGATAGATAGATAGATAGATAGATAGATAGATAGATAGATAGATAGATAGATAGATAGATAGATAGATAGATAGATAGATAGATAGATAGATAGATAGATAGATAGTGTATGCAATTCAAGTCATTAATTTTATGTGACTTGCCGGACAACAAATTCTCAATAGACATACAGCACAACAGTAAAAAAAGAGATATTTAAAAAAGAGAGCTTGTTAAAATAAGAACAATATTTGGTTGAACAGTAGTATTATTGTGTTTTTTTTATTATAAAATTATTATTTATTTTTAATTATCTTTACACATTTTTTTTAAAAAAGTTCAGAAATGGCCTTTAAAATGTATTTTTTAGATGATCATGTCACCAGGCACTTAAAATGAAGTCATATTTCAGAACCCTTCTTTCTCTTTTTACATATTGAGGGGGATTTATCAGAGATTTATTTGTTATATTACCTCTCTGATACATATAGTTGATATTTATCTAAATGGATAAACTCTGTTTTCAGTTTACTATCTTCATTACATCCACCTTTTCATCTTTACACAGTTGATTGACATGTTTGCATATTTTTTTGTCATTCCTATGAACAGTCACCACTTGCTTTGATAAGTGACATATCATTACAGCTTGCAAACAGAATTTATTTAGGTATTTTTAACCCACCCTCTTTCCTCAGGTCTAATCTTGTAACTGTTCTCAGTCTGTTCATTATGATCTTGTTGGTACAATGTTTGATAATTTAGTTTGCAGCTTTACCTAGATATATTTCAGCAAGTGATTCCCAGATTGTAACATCTGGAGTCAAATGGTGATATGTGGTAATGACTCTTCCTGTATTCTTGTTATTTCATTCATAATGGATGACATAAGATTTTGCACAGCTTTTTGGCCAATCTAGTAGATTGAGAATGGTAAGGAATGTGAGTAAATGTTTCCCACATTGTGAAGCCACTTCTGCTACCTGAACCTAAGTTGCAGGAGATTGTATAAAAAATTCACATATAATACTAAGTGTTTTATCCAAATTAGTATTTTTAACAAATTTATATTGAACCACCCTGAATATGGTATCCATAACTACTAAGAATAAACGACCCATGATTGTGCCACAGTGATTGACATGGATGTGCTACCATGATCTCTCTAACTTTTGGCCATGCTTCAAACTTTGTTGGAGGTACTTTAGTGCATGATTGACAGTTACTGCATTTTTTATATATTTTTCAATATCATTGTTAATGTTCAACTACTAGACATAACTATGAGCTAAAATTTTGCCCTAACAATGCTCAAATGATCTTCATGCAATAATTTAAGAAATTGATTTCTCCCCTTAACTGGGATTAACACATGATTGCCTCTCAGAATGCAGCTTTTGTAGATGGACAACTGCTTACAAGCACCTGTACTTCTTGATTTATAATTTATTTGTAGCCATTGTCTTCCTCTGTCCATGTGATTCTATTCTGCTATTGAGGGTTTACCTCTTTTACACATGATTGTAGTTAATTTCTATTTTCTTTTATTGGTCTCTGACTGAGCAGGCATATGAGATAGAGTGTAAGCATGCCCTATTTGCTTTCCCTTCTTATATTCTAGAATATAGGCGTATCTTGCCAGATTGTTGAACTATCTTATCATATGGAGGATAAGATATTTGGAAACATGTTTGTTGCCTAAAATACCAAATAAGGGTTTGTGATCAGTTATTGTAAATCTACATCCTTGCAAGTATTAATGAAATTTCTGATGCCAAAAAGTATCAACAAGAGCTTCCTTGTCCAGCTAAGTAAAACAAGGCATGGGAAAAATAAGCAATGGGTCATTCACTTAAATGTGCAGGGTGACATAGCACTACTCCAACTTCGAATTTCAGATGCATCATTAGTAAGAATAACTTCCAAATCACTATTATATTGTGCTAGTAATTTCCTAATTTAATTTTATCCTCTTCAAGTCTGTTAATGAAGAGATATTTTTCGACATATTGTATATACAGGGACCAAGTTCTTGCCTCACTGATGTCAAACTCTCTGATTGATGATTGCATTTAAGCTAATCATTTCATACATATAAATCTACCTGCTAAAACACTAATTGATTCAAGGTTTGAATCAAGACTGTGCCAATTGCTATGTTTAGGAGTGTAACTCTTGCTCTCCACCAGATCACACGAGATCTAATTTATTTCCTGATTAAAAACCACAACTAATACAATTAAAATTTAGTATTTAATATATTTATATGAGATTTATGTTATTAATTAACAGATATACAATTTAACAATCTACATCCTTCTATCAACTGATTGTCCAAATACTCTTCTGCTTCTGATTGGCTCTTCTTTCAAATTCTTCCAATAAGGTATTTTTTTCATTTATTCAAGATACATCCTGGACTGGAGAAATTTACTTTTATTAAATTCTATTAAAAAGTTATTTTGGGATTTCTAGAAATGTTATCAATAATGGATCAGGAACTAACAATCATTTAATTGTTAATGATATATATTTTTAATGAAAGAATTTCATTATTTCTCTCCAGAGATTTTAACTAATTGTTGTTTTCATCTACTTAGAAATTAATCTTTTTGTAGTGTTTGTAAAAATGGCAGACATTTTTGTGCACTTCAGAAAAAACTAGAATTTATTTGAGAGATTGTTTTTAGATTGCGCTCTGATATCTGAGAAATTTAATTAGTGCATTGATGTAATGGTGATCGACAATGCCAATAAATATTTGCTGATTACAAATATTTCTGGATAAGAGACGTTGCCTTATTGGACAGTGTATTGATTGATGGTTGCAGCTATCAAAGAGTGATAAGAGGACTGTGTAACATCTAAGCAGAGCAATAGTTGAGTAGCAGTATTTGAGTAGACATCTGTTTAACACCAGCAGAGATATCTCGGGTTAGTGCTTGCGGTTAATGACCAGTGCCCAGTGGAAATGTAGTTTATGTGTATAGCTGAAAGAGACTGCAGTGGAGATATTCAGAGCCTTCGTTGGAGAGCATTCATTGCAGACCAATTCGTTGGAGAGCATTTGTTGCAGACCAATTCATTGGAGAGCACGTTGCAGACCAATTTGTTGGAGAGTGTCCGCTTGCAGACCATTCGTTTGGAGAGCACCCAGTGCAGAGAATACTACATATATTCAGAGCATTCGTTGCAGACCATTCGTTGGAGAGCATACGCAGCAGAGCATTAGTGGCAAGAAAACAGCGTGGGAATTGAACATTAGCAAATGTTATTGGATAGCTGCACAGTCGTAAGTGTGGATAGAACACTTTTTTGATAATATAATACCATTTTAATTTATTAAATTTACTATTCTTAAGAAGCTAAAGTTTTAAATTACTGTGTATGTATTTTACATAGAAGTATATAATCTTCCTGAAGGTTTGTGATGATGGTGTTCTAGTTGCATTTTAATATTGGACTATTTCCATCATCTAATATGTGTATTGAATGTCTTTGGAAAAATTTAATTTAATTTAAATATTCCAAATACATTCAAAACTTAGTGTGACTATACCTACATAATGTATGGAAACCAATAATCAACTTTGCTCTTAGAAAAAAGTGGAGAAATCAGGAGGAACCTCATAGATAAACTATAGACTGTTGCCTTTGGCAGGATGGCTCAGTTGGTTAGAGCATTACCTTAAAATTCAATACACAAGAATCTAAGAGTCCTGGTTCGATTCCCATGCTGGTACTGTCACTGGTCAGGCCAGTGACACTTGAAGAAGAAGGAATAATCATACCTCTCAAAATGTTGTGCACATATTAACCTATTTGATGTGCTATTACTAACAGTTGAATGTATTTGGAATATTAAATAAAGTTAAATTTTTCTAAAGACATTCAATACACATATTAGATGACGGAAATAGTCCAATATAAAAATACAAGTATATACATCGTCTTGTTACAATTAACCATTTTGTGTGTGTGTATTTAAACATAAACACACATACATAACCGTGAATATATTTTTATTTAAGATGACAGGCATTTTTGCCTGATTAATTTCTATAGTTATGAAAATGTTAAATAGAAATTATTTTGAATAAAAATTATTTCGATTTGATAATGTATAAATGTTCAAATTATTTTTAAAACATTTACATTCTATATACATAGATATGATAAACACCTCCACACTTCCACATTTTTTTCAAATTCATATAAATAAAGATACAATAAAGGACAGATGACTCCCAAGATGCATTTCGTGCTGAACCAGCACTTATCAGTGGGCCCATGTCACTATCTCTCATATATATATCTATTATATGCAAAATATTTATCTAGAGTAAATTGTTACAAAATGTAACAATTCTATATACAATGAAAGTTCGTTTTTAATCATGAGCTGAATGAAATTTATACTTTTTTGGTGGAGGGGGGAATGCATTATTTACATTTATAATAAAAGCAAAATATGAGGATACTGAATAAAAGTTACATAAATTATATTTATTACATATTACAGTATGAGTATAGATATAATAAGTCACATACTAACCCAGAATAGACTTCAATTTTTGCACAACATCAAAAAGTATCAGGGCACGAGTTTGAACCCGCATCTGCAAAATTGGTTTGTACTGAGAGGCATGATGTTAAGCGTAAGGTAAAGGAGGCTTACTTCATAACAGAGGACTCCTTCACCATTAATCGTAAAGAAGCATGTTTTGCTATATCAAAAAGATGGTCTAATTGACTCATTTGCATATAGTTTTCATATTGTACTGATAGAATGATTTCAATGAACTGGCTATGATTATGAGAAGTACAGTTTCTCGAAAGCACGTCAGCCATTTTAATTGACTAATTGATATTAATTAAACAGCTTTACGTTATAAGTGTGATAGCACTATTTAACATTATATTACTATTGTAATTTGAAGTATTATTGTATATCAACTTGGCTATTTTAATTTTACAATGAATGAATGTTATACATTTAATGTTTATTTTGGTGTAAATCTTGACATTTTATTTTACGAAGAAGATATTTTAATGATATCATTGTCCTATAATATCAACAGACTTTCAAACCCGTTTTTAAAAAATTGCCATATTTTTTTATATATTTCAAAAACTTTTTTAAAGATCATTGGAGTAAATAGTTAATCAAAGTAATGGATACAAAATAATGATAATTGCTTTGAAGAATCCTCATATAAAGATCTTCATATGCAAGGCTGGATCTGCAATATTTTACAGGTCTATATTGTTATTGTAATATAAATTTATGCAATATACAGATACTATTTTTATATATAAAGCACCAATAAATGTTATTTAAATTTTCAGCAGAGTTTGAGGCCTTTAAAAAAGACAAAAATTTATAATGAAGAATAAAAAAGTCTATTATTATTTATTTGCTATGACATTTTGTGATCACTTGAACTGTGGACAAAAAAGATATTTTTCATTAATTATTATTTTATTTCTTTTTTTCCGTTTATTTTTTTAAAAATCTTGGATAACTGAAACTGTAAATATAGAAATTGCAAATATTAATATCACCTCACACACACATATATATAATACTATTAACATTAATTTTAAATTATATCCTCTACAGAAATTTTTTAGTAGTTTTTAGTTCTTCTCATAATATTGATTATTGATTGAAACATCTGTTCCAACAAATATTGGTTGTTTTTCATCAAACATTGCTGATTGAAAGATAATGGAAAATTTATATAAAGGGACATAAGTAAAATTAACATGAGTAATATTATTATATATTTATATGGTGTTTTAAACATTAAATGCCAAAAGTAAACCAATTAGTATTACATAATCATATATACCAATTCAAAATTAAATGCATACCAATTCAAAATTAAATGCTTGCCAATGGCAAATTTAAAAATTGACTATTTATAGTATCTTATCAAGACACACATCTCAAAGGTAAAAATGACACAACACTGCATATTTATATTTTAATAACTTCTCACAATTTCAATCACCTTTAATATTAAAAGAAATCTTCTATAAATTAATTATTTCTTAATATGCTTCATAATACTTTGGAATGGCACTGGTGATTAAATTTCCTAATCCTGATGTAATATTTATAAGGCATTTGAATAATCTGTATGTTGATAGAGAGTAAATATTTTTAAATGAATAATAAATATAAATCTTAGTTTTGATTTTTATTACTAAATGGCAAAAGTTATCAGCGAAAAAATAAATTGTTTTAGTTCAAAGGTCAAATTGCACAAAATGTATTTGTTTACTTTGTCAAGTAAAAATGATTCTTAATGTAATTTTTATTTTAAAATAGTTGTTAATCATTTAAAATATATTTTCATTTAATATACTTGTATTTTTATAATTACATGATATTTTTAGAGTTTAAGCTTGGATCATGAGAAGAAGAAAAAAGTTGTTATTCTAAATAACATAAAACTTAAAACTTTGTGGTTTTTTTTATTTTCTTAAAACAATTTATAGTTTTTACTAATTTTTCATTTTTTAATTATGTTTAAAATTAATTTTAATAATTATTTTGCTAAAAATTAGTTTCATTTTGACAAAAATATTGTTAAACTGAAGATCATATATTTGGAAATTAAATATTGCAAAGTTAACCTCAAAAAATTAATTGCAAAATTAAAATATTTAATAGAAAAGACTCTTTATTTATTCTCTTTTTTCTATTCTTATCAAAGAAGATAATCTTAGCCTGCTCCAACATAATTTAATCATCTGCAAGATTATGTTTAAGCAGATTAAGATTATCTTTTTTTATAAGAATAAAAAAGAAGAAAACGATTAAATAGTGTTTTTTAATTAAACATTTTGATTCTAAAGCTATTTATCTATTTAAGATTTTCCATAGATGGTATTATAGCATACATGTACATTGTTTTCTACAATTTTTTACATTTAAGAAGTTTTTCTTGTCAGGCAAATTGGTAATGATTTTTTTAGAAGTGTTGTATTTACTTTTGTAATATACTTGGGGAGGGGGGTTCAAATTTTTATTCAAAATTCAAAACTAAGCATATATTTAATATAATATTTTAAAAATTACCATCAGTCCCTTTGTTTTGAGTATGAGAAAGATATATATATATAAAAATTACCCACCCATAATATTGATAACAACTATTCAGTACAAGTATAAGCCATTTATTTGTAATTGTTTAACAACAACTAGGAACTGACAGTCCCATGTATTTAAATGTAGACTATTCAATTTGGAGTTTGATTAATTTAAATTTTACTTTTATTTATGGTTATTTAAATGTACTTAGTCTTTACATATCTTTGACAAGCTAGATATAGGCTGGATCATGTTTTTCTAGCCATTGTTAAACAATTGTAAATAAGTAGCTTGTATTTGTGCTGGATAGTTGTTATCAATATCATACTAATGTCAAGTGACATTAAATGTTGTCAAATATATTTTGCTTTCTTATTACAACTAAAATAAATATTCATTTTTAATGCTTATTTGGCATATATAAATAATAATTCAAAGAGCAAAGAAAAGTAAACTTTTTATAAATCATCAGTAATTTATTTAATAGATATTATTGTGATATTTTATTTTTATATTTGTAAGCTAATTTATTGGCAAATATAATCATAACTAGATAATTTTAATTTACAAAGAACTTGTTTTCTTAATGTACAAATAAATATTCATGTTTTTTATATTAATTTATAGTTAATATTTTTTACTTTTGGTTAACATATATATTGTAATGGACTGCACTTCTGCAATGGAAAATAAACTAGCCTAATCGTTTGGATGTCAATTGTAATGGATTGAGATGCTAAACTCTTATTTAATGATCCCATAGATTTGGGCAGCAATTGTGATGAATTGCATTTATGCATGAGAAGATAAATGTTAAGCATGGGTAAAATAGGGTCCAATCATTGATTGACAATTGTAATATTACCTATCTGTATACAAAGTATGCAAAGATACCAAAGAGCAATAATAAGAGTCATTAATTGATTTACTCACAGGGTTTAACATGGCCAGTGAGATTTAATTACTCACCAAAATATAAATGGGAAGCAAAGGGAATTTTACTGAATCCAACCTATATTTGCAGATGGAGGATTATATGCCAACAATATATTAATTAGTCTTATGTAAGTGATTATAAAATTGAATATTGGCAAAACACAAAAATTATCATATAAGTAATTGCCAGTTTCAAGCATTGCCTAAAGACCTTTGTACTGAAAAGAGAAAAATAAATAAATAAATAAATTTCAAATAAATCACAAAATCATTTTATATAAAACAAATGGTATATCCTTTATTTTAATTGTGTTTTTTTTTCTTTCAAATGGCAATAGTTACATTCAAATACCATACAATATTTCTTTGGTTTCTAAGGTTTCATTTTAATTCAATATTATTCAAATTCACAATGTTTGGTAACACTAGACATGGATTGACTTTTGTATCTCAATAAGAACTATCTACTGTTTAACATAAAGAAAGGCGCAATAACAGTAAAATAATAAAAATCATAATAGTTTCTTAAAATACCAGTTCAGAATCATAGATATGTTCCTTATGTTTAGATCACTTAACTTTACACAAAATTATCAGTATTCTCTTCATACTGTGTTGGATATTTATATATCACATTTTCTTTTAAAACTATACTCCTCTTTTAAACTACAAATATGAACTCCTTAGATTTATTATCTACAATAGGGCTTCTATTATAGCCCCAAAACTTAATATCTTCTATTATATCATTGTTAATTCTGAGAATTCAATAAACATGTATCAGTAGATTACATAACCCTTAGTATATGAAACTTCTATGAATAAAAAATATAATCTCACATATGAAGAAATATGCACATGTAACACAAATATAAAAAGTCTACATATTAATCTATATTTTTAAAGATATCTTATGATGAAGTCATTAACTAATTTCTGAAGGAAAATATTAAATAATTATATTAAATATTAATGTAAGATATTATGTGCATATTTATAAAAGAAACTTATAAAAACAAGCAACAAGAAATTTAATTTCTAGCATTCATTGTGTACTTCTACATACATAGTGTACATGTACAATGCATTTCAATTAAAACAACAACAGTGCTTTAATGATAAATTATATCAAGTATATTATTATTTATATTAATGAATTGAAATTTAAAACCAATTTATTTATGTAATATACATATATAAGGCAAATGAATTAAAGAACAACGGAAATTTTTTAATAATAAATGACATAGCATTTTACTATTAATATTGTAATGGTCAGAAAACGTGTGACTCGTAAACATAGTGCAGAATTCGACCACCATACAGAACAGCAGCACCATCGAGTAGCGAAGCCACCCATGGTACTGAGTTCGAACATAGTTTATTGGTTCCACAATACAATCCACGAAACAACGCATCTGATGCGACATTAGTAAATATTTCCTTAGGCACGGTGGTCAGGGATATGCAAGAGACTCATGATTTTATTCTCGAGTTAGCCAATAACCAAACTAATATTAATTAAACATTCATATTTACATAATCGAGGAAATATTATACAGAATGGGTATCGAATAAATGAAACGTAATGCAGACATATAGTTTAAAATTATTTATCAATACATTTTAATAAAGCAATCTAATAATATTTTATGGACTAACAGCTTCAGTAGCGGGATTTGCGACATGATTATATTTTAAAGAATACATTTATTTATTTAGACATTATTTTATATTGAGGATTTCAGTAGCGGTATTTCCGATACTGTAATGTTTACAAAAGGAATACATTTATTTGAAGGCATAATCTAGCTACCTAAAATTCTCGAGTAAGTATTTCTAATGCATGCCTTGGGGAATTTATACCTTTGCAATGCAAGAGTCTAAAGTAAGATTTAAGAGTAGTGGCGGACATATATTTATTTAATTAAAATATTTATCTTATGACTAAGGGCAAACATTTATTTGAGAGTGAATTATGAAGATAATGCAGAGGCGGAGTGATATATAGAATAATAAAACTAAGTAAAGGAACACGTGGTACGCTTTAGAAAGGCGATATGGAATGGCAGTATATCGAAACTGCAATGCCGTGAATGAGTTTATAAGAATGTCGGGCTGGTCTCTGCCATCGGCCCGACAAAGTAAGGTGTCACATAAGCATAACCAGGGACAAGCAGTCCGTGTCACAGTTTTGCCGGCTGGCTGCATGACATTGTCAAGTCCTACAGGAGCACCCATTATGCCCACTTGTGTAGGACGACTGGGGTTAATTTCAACCCTGAAGAATCCGGAAATTTCACGGCAGAATGGGTCATCGCGTCTCTAAAACGTAACACATGTATACTGTATAAACGGTTATGATGAGATTTAAGTAGATTTCTGACTTGGCCCTACATTACCAACATTTACTCAAGAACTCTGGTGACTCTCAAAGAAATGGGATTTTCTAGAATTATTCATTAGATTTAATAAATACAATATATATAAACTGGGAGTTATTACAACTAATATGCCAGCCATTTGCGAAGTAGTAGACACTGCATTACAATAATGATGCACTGAATGCGTATCGATTTATATGAAAGTAAAGTTATTTAGGAAAGTAAATATTAATGAAAATTGGACATGCATTCATTGTTTTAAGTGATCATAGATTTAAACTTTGAAATTTGAGATGATTATGAGCATGCAATAAGTAAATAATAACTATAGATAGAATGTAGATTTGAGAAATACGCACGCAAGAAAGACAGAGTGAGGTAAGCTAGATTATTAGAGAAATTTACATATTAAATTAATTATTCAGTTTTAGTTATACATATGGTAGTTTTACATTTTATAATTTAGATAAGTAGTATGAAGAAGAGCTATAGCATATTATTAGAGTACTCTAGAGTTTGAACACAGACAGGTACCTGTTTTATAAGAAGTTTTCTGATTCCATTAGTTTAGCAGCAAAAAGTTCACGAGTGGCAATTCTTTCTTGTATTTAGATATTTCATTTTCTTTCACAGCAGCAGCAGCTTTCTCATTCATTTCAGGCAGCAGATCTTCATGGTGAATTTATGATGGGCAATGGAAAGTTTGGCATCCGACAGGCCATCTTCCGATGGAGAATAATCTAGGTGCTTTACTCGGTCATACCTTGGCAGGAACAAATTATTTTTATTATTTTTGGAGACTCAGTGATCGAGAGCAAAGCTAAAGTTTAAGTCAATGTCTCCAGCAAGTCTAAGATGGCCTCCTTTTTTTATCTTGATCTCCCACATTTTTGTTAAGATATTTTTAGGTTCTACTTAATCTGCCCTGAGGATAATTAATGCATGTTGTTGTTTTTTTAATTAAAGAAAGCTGCCATTCTATTGTTTACATTTTACATTTACTAATTATATTTTGGGGAATTTTTCTTTAATTAATCTATTATCTATCACTGACCGATACTTTTAAATTTCAAAGACAAAAAGGGAACATAAGATTATTTTAACTTTTAATTAAATATTACATCAGATTTTTTTAGAATTATTATTAAACGAAATTTAAACAAAGCAATAAATACGAACTTTATAATGCAAAATAAATGATTAAAATTATACAAAATTATATAATTAAAAGAAATCTAAATTATATTATTTTATCCCTATTTATTGCGTTTAATTTGAGATCGAAATGTGTGCGTGTTTATGCTGAATTCTACATATATTTATACATTTTAATATTGCTACACACACACAACTCGATATCAAAAAGTTTAAATTTGGGCGGGATAAACCGGTCAGTGAGAGACGACAGAAAAAGGTGAAACGTAAGATTCGAATACGAATCTTACTGTTTCATTTCCTTGTACTTCCCGTGAACAATTAAGGAAGAACAAAGGAGGCAAGAAAGAGACAAAAAATTTACATTACATAATTTAAAGACGAAAACATTATTATTGTTTTTACAGATATTGAAATAGAAAAAGCAGAGATTACATGAAGCAACGAACAATTTATATACCCAGATCTAGAATTTATAGTTTAATTAAAATGGCCTAATTTGGCTGTGTCTGGTTACAATCATAGAAATAATTAGTTAAACTGAATATATATGAATAAAACAAAAATTCTTAGAATAGGATTAGTTAGTATAATATAAAAAAAAAAATTTTTTTTTTAGTAAAAAACAACAATATATATAATAAAATTTCTATCTAAAACCCTATGTGACTAAAGTACAATCCGTTCAACCAAGTTCATTATATCAAGTTCATTTTAATATTGTCACATCCGTTTAATCCGTCCTAATAGTCTAATATTTTTACAACCCCGGGTCAGGTGGATAATACCGATCTCTCGTCATCGATGACTGCAGCCTTGGGTTTTCTAATCTTTGCCTTTTATCAGGTGGTTCTTTGGCCCAATAGTTAAAATCCAATGTAGTGAGAAATTCAATCATTTCTTCTATGTCTTTGATCCGACTGCCTGCCATTAATTGTTGGATGGTTAGCGGCATACTAGGCTGGATGGTCCCTATGAGGTGTGAATCTGAAAAGGCAAATGTTGTAAGGGATTTAAACTGGTTCGCTTGGCAGAGAAAAAACTGTGTGTGCGTCTCTTGGGGTATTGTCCCATATTTTTCCTGGCAGAGTGTATTGTAGATACTGCTTTGACGCTCGTTGCTCCAGTAATGCTTCATTAATGCATCTTTGTATTTTTCTATGGTTTTAGGCTTCCATCTCACCATATTCCACCAGTCCTTGGCAGATCCCTGTAGATGGTAACAGGCTATCGCTATCTGCTCATCTGGCCCTGTCTTATGAACTTGGAAGAACTTTTGCAAGCTCTCTAAGTGGGCTTGAGGATTTTCTCCTATCTTCCCTCTAAAGATTTTGATGTGGATCATCTTGGCTAAATAGCTTTGGTGTCCAGTGTCCATCTTCGTCTCTTCTTTAATGCTGCTTTCCTTCTCCGGTTCTTGTGGGCCTTCATCGGCTGAAATGAGGTTTCTTTGCTCATCACACTTTTTCATATTTACTACACTACCTGCTTGCCCTTCTACTATCATCAGTTCGTCTGATCTCTCTGACTTCCTTTCCTTTTCCATATCTTTAATTTCTTCTTCCTTTTTACTAGCTGGGGATATCCCAAAATGTTCCTTTATGGCTTCTAACTCTCTCCACATAATGTCTTTAAATTCCTGATATTCTCTCACTCTTATCTTTTCTTTTTCTTGTCTCTGTTTTGATTCTTCATTTCTTCTTTTTCTCATTTCCTCCTCATACATTTTCTTCATTTCTTGCATACTCTGTCTGAGTATTTCCTCCATGAACTTGAAATTTAAGTCCATTGATCCTCTGTATTGTTGCAGAGCTTCCCTTCACTCGGGTGTCGACTCCAAAGTTTCAGATAAATCTACCTGCTGTATATCACTATTTTCTGATTCCATTTTCTTAATATGATTTATTTATTTTATCCTACTAGCATTTGAGTACTCCCCACCGGTATATTGGCCCTATAACATTCTTTCGCTGCCCTCACCTACTCTACATTGCCCTATCTCTATATTGCTGCGTTTAACATATTTAACATATATATTATAGCGAACTACTGGTTATGCGTATAATAAGCTACTGCTGTCTATGATATATATATATTTGTACTTTAACAAAATATTTACTATTAACATATATAACACGCTTCTGCTGTCTATGCTATATATATAACGGTGCTTTAATAAAAAAAATTCAATGCTACTTGCTTTCTCATTTAGTGACTGATTACTTTTTTTTTTTTGACATATATATATAAAGCAAAATATTTCATTAGATCGAGTATTTTCATTCCTTCTTAAATTACACACACATTCCTGCTTTCCTTAAATTTGTTATTATGCCTGCTGTCCTTTCATTCATTCGACCCACATTATTTCACTCGATTTTCTTTTTTTCATTATTTTTATCAAAACAAAATCGTATATATATAGAATAATTAGCCAACTTGAGTAACGAATGCTAAAAGAAATTTATATGCGTTATATTTTGCTCAGGGTATATATGGGTTTTTTGTATCGAAAGCTCCACGTTGGAAAGCGCCAAACGCTAAAAAAAAAATTTAACTATGTAACGGTCAGAAAACGTGTGACTCGTAAACATAGTGCAGAATTCAACCACCATACAGAACAGCAGCACCATCGAGTAGCGAAGCCACCCATGGTACTGAGTTCGAACATAGTTTATCGGTTCCACGAAACAACGCATCTGATGCGACATTAGTAAATATTTCCTTAGGCATGGTGGTCAGGGATATGCAAGAGACTCATGATTTTATTCTCGAGTTAGCCAATAACCAAACTAATATTAATTAAACATTCATATTTACATAATCGAGGAAATATTATATAGAATGGGTATCGAATAAATGAAACGTAATGCAGACATATAGTTTAAAATTATTTATTAATACATTTTAATAAAACAATTTAATAATATTTTATGGACTAACAGCTTCAGTAGCGGGATTTGCGACATGATTATATTTTAAAGAATACATTTATTTATTTAGACATTATTTTATATTGAGGATTTCAGTAGCGGTATTTCTGATACTGTAATGTTTACAAAAAGAATACATTTATTTGAAGGCATAATCTAGCTACCTAAAATTCTCGAGTAAGTATTTCTAATGCATGCCTTGGGGAATTTATACCTTTGCAATGCAAGAGTCTAAAGTAAGATTTAAGAGTAGCGGTGGACATATATTTATTTAATTAAAATATTTATCTTATGACTAAGGGCAAACATTTATTTGAGAGTGAATTATGAAGATAATGCAGAGGCGGAGTGATATATAGAATAATAAAACTAAGTAAAGGAACATGTGGTACGCTTTAGAAAGGTGATATGGAATGGCAGTATATCGAAACTGCAATGCTGTGAATGAGTTTATAAGAATGTCGGGCTGGTCTCTGCCATCGGCCCGACGAAGTAAGGTGTCACATAAGCATAACCAGGGACAAGTGGTCCATGTCGCAGTTTTGCCGGCTGGCTGCATGACATTGTCAAGTCCTATGGGAGCACCCATTATGCCCGCTTGTGTAGGATGACTGGGGTTAATTTCAACCCTGAAGAATCCGGAAATTTCACGGTGGAATGGGTCATCGCGTCTCTAAAACGTAACACATGTATACTGTATAAACGGTTATGATGAGATTTAAGTAGATTTCTGACTTGGCCCTACATTACCAACATTTACTCAAGAACTCTGGTGACTCTCAAAGAAATGGGATTTTCTAGAATTATTCATTAGATTTAATAAATACAATATATATAAACTGGGAGTTATTACAACTAATATGCCAGCCATTTGCGAAGTAGTAGACCCTGCATTACAATAATGATGCACTGAATGCGTGTCGATTTATATGAAAGTAAAGTTATTTAGGAAAGTAAATATTAATGAAAATTGGACACGCATTCATTGTTTTAAGCGATCATAGATTTAAACTTTGAAATTTGAGACGATTATGAGCATGCAATAAGTAAATAATAACTATAGATAGAATGTAGATTTGAGAAATACGCACGCAAGAAAGACAGAGTGAGGTAAGCTAGATTATTAGAGAAATTTACATATTAAATTAATTATTCAGTTTTAGTTATACATATGGTAGTTTTACATTTTATAATTTAGATAAGTAGTATGAAGAAGAGCTATAGCATATTATTAGAGTACTCTAGAGTTTGAACACAGACAGGTACCTGTTTTATAAGAAGTTTTCTGATTCCATTAGTTTAGCAGCAAAAAGTTCACGAGTGGCAATTCTTTCTTGTATTTAGATATTTCATTTTCTTTCACAGCAGCAGCAGCTTTCTCACTCATTTCAGGCAGCAGATCTTCATGGTGAATTTATGATGGGCAATGGAAAGTTTGGCATCCGACAGGCCATCTTCCGATGGAGAATAATCTAGGTGCTTTACTCGGTCATACCTTGGCAGGAACAAATTATTTTTATTATTTTTGGAGACTCAGTGATCGAGAGCAAAGCTAAAGTTTAAGTCAATGTCTCCAGCAAGTCTAAGATGGCCTCCTTTTTTTATCTTGATCTCCCACATTTTTGTTAAGATATTTTTAGGTTCTACTTAATCTGCCCTGAGGATAATCAATGCATGTTGTTGTTTTTTTAATTAAAGAAAGCTGCCATTCTATTGTTTACATTTTACATTTACTAATTATATTTTGGGGAATTTTTCTTTAATTAATCTATTATCTATCACTGACCGATACTTTTAAATTTCAAAGACAAAAAGGGAACATAAGATTATTTTAACTTTTAATTAAATATTACATCAGATTTTTTTAGAATTATTATTAAACGAAATTTAAACAAAGCAATAAATACGAACTTTATAATGCAAAATAAATGATTAAAATTATACAAAATTATATAATTAAAAGAAATCTAAATTATATTATTTTATCCCTATTTATTGCGTTTAATTTGAGATCGAAATGTGTGCGTGTTTATGCTGAATTCTACATATATTTATACATTTTAATATTGCTA
>JAQFVV010007487.1:0-85018 GCA_028023455.1 Epiperipatus broadwayi | reverse complement strand
CGACTGCTTCAGAAGCATGCATTCATATTTTTGCCACATTGAATTTTTCTTTAAAATAATTTTGTTCGGTAATCATCTGAAATCCGGCATGGAAACTTGATGGCAAAACACTGTGGCTGGACTTATGGCTAATACAACATTAATATTGTATTACCCATGGTAGGCCACTTTACATGACATTGCACAAAAATATTACAGCCTAGTTTTGTGTTTCCAAACTATTTATGTGTATTTATTTGTTCTATTCATAGCTGATTACTGTATCGCTTGAGTGTGTTTTAATTGCAAGTCTCTACAACTTTTCAAATCTTCCTAATAGAGTAATGTCATTTATATTTAAATAATGTTGTTAATTACTAATAATTGTCATATGAAACCCACCCTTCCCTAAAAAAATGTTAATGTGTAAAAAATTGGCAAAGGGTATGTTTGAACACGCTTTGACAAAGCTCGCACGCTAAGTCACACTTCAGTGTGAAAAATATATGAAACCAATAAAATGTCTGAGAAGAACATGCAATTTTTAAACTTTACAGAATTGCCGAATACAGAAAGTGAGACTGTGTCCTTTTTTCAGGCACATAATATCCTCTCAAATACCAGACAGTTTTTATTACAGCAATGAAATAATAAATAAAAATAAAGTCAAGCATTGGTAGTCAAGAGGTCAGCGACAGCTGCTTTACAAGCAGTTGTCCTGGGTTAGCAGGTTTGCTTCCTGGCTGATGTTATGACACATGAGGGGAAAAAAATTTCAAAAAGTTCAAAGTTTGTGTATTTTTTTTTATGTCATTAGAAATTGACAAGTATTTGGATTATCTTTTTTCAGCAGGGTTATAATAAATCACTATTTTTGTTTACTTTTTATTAATAATAACAAAGTATGAAACTCCCCCAAAAAGCAGTTTATTGCAGAAGCAAAAAAAAAGGTAATTCAAACGAAATATAAATAAAAATAAAAAGTGAGAAAAAGTTGTTTTAAAAAAAAATATTAACTTTTTGTTACAATTATTTATCAGAGGGTTTCAAAACAATTTTTATCCCCCCAAAACACAAAAATTACTTTTGATTTAATAAGAAGAAAAACAATTTGGTCAACCAAAAAAAAAAGGTAGAAAAAAATTGAAACAATACTCATATAATCAAAATAATAGTTATAGATCACATGCCTTTATTCTTTTAAGCTTATAAGTTATAAATAATGAGGATTGGCAATCTCTCAACAAGCTTTGTGATAAATGCTTAGCTGGAGCCAGCACTTAAAATATCTCTATCAGAACCCCCCCCCATACCCCTGACCATAGTTTTGTGCTTTGGAACTTCTCTGAGGAGTGCCAAAGCACAAAACTATGGTCAGGGGTTTGGGGGGGGGGGGTGTTCTGACAGAGATATTTTAAGTGCTGGTCTGGCTAAGCATTTATCTGATAGCTTGTTGAGGAATTGGCAATCCTCATTGTTTAATACCCATATAATTGTATTATATTTTTTTTAGGAGAGTTAAAACAAGTGGGGTTAAAATAAATGACTATTTATATATATATATATGTCAAAGCATTGACCGGGAAGCAAACCCAGGCCAGCTGCTTGGAAGGCAGCTATGCTAACCGCTAGACCACCAATGCTTGACAATAAATGACTATTTTTGTTGACTTTTTGTTAATAATAACAAAGTATCACACCCCCCCCTCCCCAAACCTGTTTATTGTATTTAAAAAAATTTTTATTTTATTAAATATTTTAAAATGATCATAAAAAAAATACAAAAATGATGGTTGGTCCCCCATTGCTGGTGGTGGTGTGGAAGAAGAAGGAGGGGCCATGCCCTGCTCTGGGGGGGCCTGTTTATTGTAGAAGCCAAAAAAAGGTAATTCAAATGAAATATAAAGAAAAGTAAAAAGTGAAAAAAAGTTGTTTAAAAAATTATTGACTTTTGGTTACAATTATTTACCCGAGAGTGGGGGTTTTAAAACATTTTACCCCCCCCCTCAAACACAAAAGTTACTTTTGATTTAATAAGAAGAAAAACAATTTAGTCAACCAAAAAAAAAAGTAGAACAAAATCGAAAAAAGTCCCAAATAATTGTATTATATTTTTTCAGTGGGGTTAAAACAAGTTTTTTCGTCATCGTGAAACAGTCAAAAGTTTTAAAATCAGAAAAATAAACATAAAGTTAAATTACCAAAATTTGTTGAATAAAGAAAAATGTCAGGTTAAAAAAACAACAAAAATGAATATAAAAATTTGTTTAATAAAAAAAAATCATGTTATAAATGAAAAAAAAAAGTGTTTACTCAAAAAAAAATCATGTTATATTTAAAAAATGTTAATGGCCTAGTAACATTACATTTGATTGATTTTGTATAGCATCAATGCCATCAAGCGACCATGCCTGGATTTCAGATGATTACCCCAAGCAATTCTATCATTTAAATTTATAATGATTAAACTAAGTAATTTTCTAAATGAGGTAAAGTAATCTTTTAAACCTGGCACAATGATGTTTTAATAAATGAAATTGATTAAAGTGATCTCCTAAAAATGAATAAATAATTATAATTATTTTTAATAAATTAATTAATCTCTTTCTTGGGCGTATTTTTAAAATCTGAGATGCATATTTTAATAAAGTGACCCACGTGTTAAATTCTATATATTCATGTATTCTCAATGCATAAAAGTAAAGGCTTTTTATGATAAGCTTTATGATATTTAGATTTCCAAAGATATATGGATGATAATAAATAATCAAGAAAATAAGTTAACAGTAAAAATAACATTTATTTTGGCATTAGACATTCAACAAATAAACAATCTTGCTATTTTACTCTGTTATCGCAATGAATTTTTTGGATACACTAATTAAAATTTAATATAGAGGGCAATTCTAATTTATAATTTAAAATGAATTAAAAATATAATTTTGAATGGTCATTGAAACTTTCTACAATATTAATAGTTTTAAAAGGGTTTTAAACCCAGACTTTCAAACTCCCTTTAGTCATCCATTTTGTTCAATGTAACTGATAGATATGATGACATACATGTGAAAAAGTCAGATAGAGTGGATGACTAAAGGAATCAAATTCTTTTTAATCCTTTAATTACATTTATTCTAGTATATATATATATATATATATATATATATATATATATATATATGATAACAGATGGCCTTCTACCAAAAACACCGTCAAGCATAGTTTTCTGTTTACATAAACATCAGAGCGAGCATTCACTATCTCTAACTTTAATTCCACTTTCAGATCATGTTTTCAAGCTATTTGCTATCGTCAGTGAAAGACAGGAATAAGAAACTAGATCTAAACACAAACTCTGAGCATTTATGAAACAGTTTCTATTCAATGTTTACATAAACATCAGAGCGAGCATTCACTATCTCTAACTTTAATTTCACTTTCACATCATGATTTCAAGCTATTTGCTATCGTCAGTGAAAGACAGGAATAAGAAACTAGCTCTAAAAATGCTCAGAGTTTGTGTTTAGATCTAGTTTCTTAATCCTGTCTTTCACTGACGATAGCAAATAGCTTGAAATCATGATCTGAAAGTGGAATTAAAGTTAGAGATAGTGAATGCTCGCTCTGACATTTACGTAAACAGAAAACTATGCTTGACGGTGTTTTTGATAGAACACCATCTGTTATCATAAATACAAGCGTTAGCAAGTTTTTTAACTTGTGTTTTTTTATTTTATATATATATATAGTAATGGTATATAATATGCATGCCGTTGCATTATTTTAAATTAAAATAAAAAGATTATAAATAAAAAAGTGATTTATTAAAAAGAAAAAAAAACTTAACTTAAAAACTGAAAATTAAAAGTTGTTTAACGTATATAATATATCGCACAGATGGAATGAAAACTTTAAAAGTATTATTTTCTTTTTAAAATAAAAAAAAAAAACTATTTGAACGTACTTTTTATAAAAAAAAGTACAAGATCTAAAGATAAAATATTTTTGTTAAAAGATTCCTATGTAATCTCAGTAACTGGAAATGATTGTTTTATAAATTAAATGAATAGCAAACTAGCCCTTGGAGCTCTTACATAAAAAGTCAGATGAAAGATATAGATAAGAGAACAAAAAAATAGATGCCAATAGAAGCAGCAAACCAATTCTCAGACCTAAATGAAAATGATTGGAAGAGGAAACTATGTTCAATGAATCCAGAGGATTACTATAAAAAGAAAAATATTGAAATTAAGGACAGTTCCAGCTTGATTTTTTTTGAGAAGGGTGATAAGATGCACTTGTCACCCTCTCTTTTATTTCAAAGGAAATGACTGTTGAATTATGAGCAATACTATTGCAGACCCTGAATCATCGGGATTCTGCAATAAAATAATACCAGGATTGAACCAGCTAAGGCCACCTTCAGATAAACCGGTCTTCAAATAAAGACTACGTGGGAATTGGCAATAGGAACTGGGAGCTCTTCTACTGTAAGATATAAACTGAAAATTTTTTTAAAAATAATTAAGAACTTTCAAGATTTGACAAGCTAAACCTATTTTTTTAAATGAACTTTAATCTGACTTTTCAAATCAATTATTAATGTTTAATTTTTATACATTTGAGTTTGCTAATTTAATCTTTTCCATTTTTTTATTAATATTTATTGAATAAATTATATAAATGTTAAATTTAAGTTGGGCATGAATGGCTGCATAGATTTGTAAAGTTATATTAATTAATTAAGGGAGGGTTAATCTTAGGTTATTTGTTTCATAGTTAAATTGGGTTAATCGATTGGATATATTGGTGTAATTAGTAAATGTAGCATGAGATTTGCTACATGCAGGATCCTAATACACTGCACTTGGGAAAAAATAAGTCCCATATCTCACTGACCATTGGAAGCAGACAGTATTCCCTGCTCCTTGGATCACCCCTTTTAGCCTATGGAATGGGATAGTAAGATGAAAAATGCAGTCCCTTCCTATGGAGTTTTTTTATTGTTCTTCTTGCCAGACAGATGTAGTATTCCTGTACTGGACAAGAGTCAATGTCTTCTATAACCATGCTGTTTAGATGTACATTCCTGACAGTATGGTAGTTGCGCTGTCATATTCATACTGCATTGAATACATCGATATATCAGATGGATTTGACGTTGGTTCGACTGCAAACTTTTGACCTAAGTTTAAATAAGGGATAGAATATTTTCTTTTCAAATGCAATCTATGTAGTTTATTCATACTCAACACTCTTAAAAATATTATTAAACAAATCTGTGTGAATTGTTCAAACTAAAAATTTAAATTTAAATTTTAATAGCCAATCTAAAATAATAAATTTTATTCCTCAATTTTATTTATATGTGCATTAATAAATGTTTGTGTGTTAATTACTGGCAGTGGCTTATTTCATTTTTTTTAAATATTAATATATTTCTTTTAAGCAAGTTTTATATTAAATCTCCACATCTTCATGAGCTAGTGACTGGGGCTGACGGTCAGAATAAAACATGTAAAATTTTTAATCTTAACTTATGTATCTGCCTACTATATAAATTTTCTAGGTTCAAATAGCCTAGTGGCACCCTGTATTGCAGATATGGTAAGACTCTGTTGATCCATGAACACCCCAGACCATTATAATTGGCCACCCAATGTGGAACGATACACTTTAACCATGAATACCCTGAGAATTTTAAAAATAAATCATGCCAGTAACATTTTTTTTCTGAAGTGAGTATATATTTTTAGTATTAACATAAAGTTATAGTTTAAATTTTGTGTAAAAAGTACTGCCAGTAAAAAAATTGTGCATATGTAGAAATAAATGCGAGGAATAAAATGCAATAATTAATATTTTTTTTTTTTTAAAAAAAAAAAGTCTTATTTAAAATCCAACCATTTAACTTGCCTAAGTAATAGTTAAAAGTAGGAGAAAAGAAACTTGGAAGGGAGGGGGCAAAAATTTAGCTGGTAGTAAAGAATCAATAATCAACAATTTTTTTATCATTATGTTTGTGTGTAATTACTAACCAAAGTTTTGTCTTTAAAAAAAAGTTTAGTATACAATTAATTTGTGTAATGTAATTACTAACACTAAGTAAATTCTTTTTTTTTTAATGTTTTTGTTTTTTGAAGAAGTTTACTCATGTGTAATGGTATATAATATGCCTAATATGCCATTACATTATTTTACATTAAAATAAAAAGATTAGAAATAAAAAAGTGATTTATTAAAAAGAAAAAAAAATTAACTTAAAAACTGAAAATTAAAAGTTGTTTAACATATATAATATATCGCACAGATGGAATGAAAACTTTAAAAGTATTATTTTTTTTAAAAAATAAGAAAAAAGTATTTGAGCATAATTTTTATGAAAAAAGTACAAGATCTAAAGATAAAATATTTTTGTTAAAAGATTCCTATGTAATCTCAGTAAATGAAAATGATTGTTTTATAAATTAAATGAAAAGCAAACTAGCCCTTGGGGCTCTTACATAAAAAAGTCAGATGAAATATATAGATAAGAAAACAAAAAAATTAGATGTCCAGTAGAAGCAGCAAACCAATGCTTGGACCTAAATGAAAATGATTGGAACAGGAAATTATATTCAATGAATCTGGAGGATTACTACAAAAAGAAAAATATAAAAATTAAGGACAGTTCCAGCTTGATTCTTTTTGAAAAGGGTGATAAGACATACTTGTCACCCTCTCTTCCTTATGAAATGACTGTTGAATTATGAATGGCACTGTTGCAGACCCCAAATCATATGGGTACTGCAATTAAATAGTACCAGGATTGAACCAACTAAGGCAGCCTCTGGATTGAAAACTATGGTGTGAACAACAGACCAGTCTTCCATGAAATTATAACTAATAAAGTCTTCATGGGAATTGGCAGCAGTAACCGGGAGCTCTTCTACTGTAAGATAT
Source organism: Epiperipatus broadwayi (assembly GCA_028023455.1). Lineage (NCBI taxonomy): Eukaryota > Metazoa > Onychophora > Udeonychophora > Euonychophora > Peripatidae > Epiperipatus > Epiperipatus broadwayi. The sequence goes on along the minus strand of JAQFVV010007487.1, from coordinate 78,097 downwards.
GATCTGAAATTTTTTTAAAAAAAAGTAATTAAGAACTTTTGTTAAGATTTTACAAGCTAAATCTAATTTTTAAAATGAACTTTAATCTGACTTAAGATTTCAAAATCAGTTATTGATGTTTAATTTTAAATATTTTGAGTTTGCTAATTTAATCATTTCCATTTTTTTTTAATATTTATTGACTAAATTATTTAAATGCATTATGTTTAAGTTGGGTATAGATGACTGCATAGATTTGTTAATGTTTAATTTTTATTTTATTTTCATATTGATTAAAATATATAGATATTCGGTAAATAGATACCTCACATTGAGTATCTAAAAATGTATTTATTCAAATATCTTTTAAGTTATTGGTGTCAATGCAACATCTTATGATGAATGCCATTGGGTTTCTTGTAAATTTCCCTCTGCAATCCATCAATAACTTTGTATTTTAGTTGTTTATGCCTATTTTGAATGGGTTTTAATTTCAGGCTATTTGTCTTGTAGTTAGGTCAATGCTGGTGGAGGGATATATGGGTGTTTATATCTATGTAATGTGAAGCATGTTTAGCATACAGGGAAAAGCCCAATTGAATGCATGACCCTGTGTTGCAATGGACACAGACGTATTTCCTGCACCATTGACTCCTTTTTAGCTCAATGGATGGGGATGATAAGTCAGCAGTAAGACTGCTCTCTCCCCATATGTAGCATTTTTTAAAGTATTTTATATACATGATTTCTTCACTAGACAGATGCACATTTCTGTACTGGATGAGGATCATGTACCTCAAATAATATCATGCTGTCAGATGCACATTTCTGTCAGCATGGTTTTATGCTAGCATCTTCATATTGCATTGATTGTGACTATATATCTGGAAGCAGGCATTGGTTTGGCTGCGAATTTTTAGTCTGAGATTGAACGATTGTTTTGAAAAGATTTTAATTATGTAATCTATGTAGCCTATCTATACTCAACATTTTAAAGTAAATTTATTAAAATGTCCATCTGTGCAAACTGTTTAAAATAATAATTTAAATTTAAAAATTAATATTTAAATCTAAAGAAATTTTATTCCTCAATTTTAGTTATATGTGTGTTAATAAATGTTTTGTGTATTAATTACTGGCAGTGGCTTTTATTTTTTGATACTGAAAATATATTTTAAGTAAAATTATATATTATTATCTCTGCTGCTTGGCGAGATAGTGACTAGGACTGACAGTCGATATAAAATAAAATTTGGATCTTTAACAGTGTGTATCTGCCTACTATATAAATTTTCCAGGTTCAAATAACCTGGTGGCACCCTGTAGTGCAGATACGGTAAGACTCTGTTGATCCATGAACACCCCAGACCGTTATAATATATGTATATAATAAACATAAATAATTAATGGTAAAAGCAATATTATGTTTTAAATTCTTTAGAAGGCTTTCATATAATGATAAAATTGAAACACAAATGAGTAAATTGGGATTTGATATTACTTATAGTTATAACATGGAGGGACAATGTGTGAAATTTATAAATAGTATTTTAAAGAAGGCTAAGTCATTTTATGAATAATTGTATATACTATGATATATATCTGTTTCCATCTATACGCCCAAGAACATTTGCTATGATTAAACTTCAAAAAATAGGAAATCCTCTTAGATTGATGATCGATTTACAGTAGTTCTTTACCTACTGAGATTTGAAATTGTCTGTGCATTATTATGCTTACCTATGCATGACTATTATTAAATCCAGCAACAATAATGTTTGAATTAAAAGTAAAAATGATTTAAGGCCATCCATTTCGGATGGTGAGAATGTGCCAATTGAAATTGAAAGATTAGAAATTTATTTAAGTATGAATTTATTGTTCTTTATTATGCTTGGATAGAAAAGTATTTAGTGGTTATGTAAAATGAAGTTAGTTACATTGTATAGTATCTTATGGGATTGATAAAATCTCTCCCTTTTTAGTTATTTGAATATTTGAAATGGGTCGATTACATAGTATATTGTATGGGATAGAGTAAACTCTCCCTTTCATTTATTGAAGTCTTTGTTAGGCATAGATTGAATCCCCCAGTTCTGATAGTTGTATTTTATGAATTCAGGTATAAGAAGCCAAGTATTTTATCTCCCTTATTTTTGGTGATGAGAATTTGTCCACACCAGTTTATTTTAAGTCTCAGAAGTTAGACTTGGGAGTTATTGTATTGTTATTTATATGATTGAAATTGTGAAAATCTTTTATCCCCTTGTGCCATATGAAATGTTTTCATCTGTAACTCATAGCCAAGTGCAAGACAATTTGTTGATAAATAAGGAGAATAATAGCAGAATTGATTTTTCTCACAAAACAGCCATGGTAGAATTAGTGTTAAAGCTTGATTGGCCATTGTCATCATTCCTATTATGATTTTATCACAAGTTCATAAGCAAACCAATTGGATTGATTAATGTTAATTGTTTTATGACAGACCACATAATTCAGACACATGCATAAAGTATTAATTTAAAAAAATATGGAAAAATCCATCATTAATTCATAACTTTAATTATTATTTCAAATCATTTTATATTTATCATTTAAATTTCAAATCATCAACTTTCATAATATTCAATCATCATTTGAGTGAACAAGCAAAAGTACAAAGTATAATTAATTAATAGAATTATTTATTTCAATTTTGCAAAGCTAGTTTGATCTTATTCTTATTTTATACTTATTCTTAGATTCAAACCTCTTTATTTTAGTTAATGTGCATTTGAAGTAAAATTCCAAGAATTTTAATTTCATCCTATAATTTAGTGTAAATAATTAACAGTGTGTTATTTCTCATAGACCTATCAACTTAACTGATAGATTAAGAATGCTTAAAACAAGATGCCAAATGTAAAGTAAATCTTGTATTTTATTGTCTGAAATGTAGGATTATATTGTTTCAGCACTGTATGTTTATCAGAATTGACTGATAACTTAAACAATTTTCCAAGAAAAATATAAAGAATTTATTTTGGTGTATTATTTTAGTATTGAAAATATAATGTGTTATCTATAAGTCTATCAGAATGCCTTGATAGCTCCGATGTGTTACAATAGAAGATAGAAAGTTATCTTATGTTATCTGCTCTCATGTAAACTATTCAACTATTGATGTTAAAAACATCTAGAACCTGTACCTGTACAAATTATAAAAAAAAAATTTTGCTTAATTATTTTGTAAATAAATGTTTTATTATTCAAAGTTGTGTTCAGAATTTTTCTTTGACATACATTCATATTTCATATTTCCACACATGCACATATTTACTTATCTAATATGATATGATTACAATTTTTATTTTAATTTAATGATGAACATGTCCATATATGATGATGTTGATTTTCTTGATCCAAACACTGTATGAAATGGTGATTATTTGATGATTCTCTGGAAACTTTATTATTTAGTTATTGTTTAGATGATGAATTGAAATCAAAATGTAGCCAATTTCTTTCATGATCTAACTTCCATTACTTAGTTAGGGTATTGCTTAATTTACATCATTACTTTTATAATAGTAAATAATAGTTGTTGAGAAGTATAGATTTAAAGTTAAGCCATGCAATAAATTAATTCCCTGAAATATTCAATTATTGATTTAGATTAAATATTAATTTAGTTAACTAGTTTAGATTGTTGTATAATTAAAAGTTCAATAATGTTAGGTTTATTTTATATTCAATGCCAACTTGCTATACAGTATAGTTACTAAACATTACATTCCCAGTTATTAATTTAATTTTCTAATATGGTAGAGGTTGTTCAATGCATGTGGATAATGGGAGGAGGTGATGTATAGACTATAACTTGTTAATTTAGATGGTAGAGTTTTACCAATTTAATTCTAATTTATTTTAGAATTTAATAGATGTTTTGTTTCCTATTAATTATATTTCCTCCCACATGTAATGTACATTTTACACCTTATAGACCTCTGTGGCCCCCAACTGAGCTAAGCTAAGGTAAAACTTTATTTTAGAGCCTCATTTATAATTTTAAAGTAAAGTTATATTAATAGTTTATTCTATGATTCATAGAATTGGCGCCCCATGTATTTGAGGTTAAGAAAGGTAGGAGAGGTGTTGGTGGTCAATGATGAGGGTTTACTATATATATATATATATATATATATATATATATATATATATATATATATATATATATATATATATATATATATATATATATATATATATATATTGTAGGATTATATATATACTCATACATACATATAATCAATATGTATACATTATATTTGTATTCTTATTATATTTATAAAAATAAATATGTAATTTAGTAAGTTAGTATTTTTTATTCTTTAAAATGAAAAACCATTGTTGAGAAAAGAAAGTTGACATGGTAATGACCTCTGTGGGTTCACGTGCACTTTATCGAATTAAAGAGAATGAAGTTAACTTAGTGTTTTAATATTGAATTGTAATGTAGCAATATAAAATACAATATGCTTCAGCAAGCTCATGCTGTTATATATAAAAAAAATATTTTTTTTTAATTAGAAGATTAAGGATTCTATTCTTTGATTTAAAATAACAATGTATGGGATAAAATCTATATTTTGAACGATTTAATACTTATTAGAAGAAATTTCTAATATTTTTTTTAAAGAAAGTAATTTCTAAATTACTTGGTTAGAATATATTTTCATATTCTATAAAAAGTCATTCTAATTGAAGTTCTAATTGTAAACTTCATTTTAAAAAGAACATGTTTAATAAAAACTTCAACTAAATTTGATGTACTTTACCTCATAAGGAAAATGCAGAGTGAGTAGAATGCAGATTTATCATGGGATATATAAAATGTGCTTGTCTAATCAAATATATATGTGTGAATAACTTCTTCTGCTAAATGACTATAAAATTATATAAAACCTATATATTCAAAATGGAATTATAATTGTTAATAAAGGAACTGGGTATTTATGAAGATGACATCTGCATGCAAGAAAGAAACTAAACATCAACTTCAGATCTCCTATTATTTTCTTCAATGTATAACAATGAAGAAATTAAAAATTGCATCTTCAAAGGATTTTCATTCACATATTCCAGGATCATCTAAGGCCATTTCATTAACTTTTATAAATAACATTTAAGTCTTTAAAAATTATAATTGGGAAACATTAATTTCATTTCCTTTATTATCGAATTCATTTCATTAAAGAAATGAATAATAAGAGTGAATTAATAATTTAAAATATTTTTATTTTTATTTATAATTAATAAAAATTTAGGTATAGGTTAAGAAATATTAATATGAGAAAGACATGTACAAATACAAAGGGATAATGTGAACTTAGAAGTAAGAGATTAAATTAATTTTAAATTCACATACTATTATTTTTATGACATGACACTACTTTGTTTATATTAATCCAAATAGTCTAATAACCATTATGTATGATAAGTGGATAAATGACTAACATTAATATGAAATATATATTTTTATATTAATAAACATAAATTATGTATAATCATTTTAACGAATAAAAACATTATATACAAATAACTGGATTATTATTTGTATAATCTAATTATTATATAATAGTGTTAATATAAAAGACTTAATATTTAGTTACTTATATTTTATATACGTTATAAAATCATGTAGTGTTGTAAGTTAGAAAATATATCTACCATAAGTAAATAAGATATTTATATTTTTAATATAAGGAAATGGATATATAAATAATTTTTATGTATTATAAAGTTTAAGTTATGTATTTGTTAAATAAATAATTATTATGTTTTTTATATTAAACTAAATAAAGTCTTCAATTTTATTTTATTTATTTATTTAATTTTATAAGATAAGGACAAACATTTAATATAATAATCATTATTGATTATTATATTAACTTCATGAAACCCATTTTAAAGAGTTAGTGAGATTTTTTTATTAATATTACTCTTGTATATTGATAAGAACCCCTGAAGAGAATCAATTGTTAAACTTCCCTGACTTCGAAATCTGAGCATAACGATTAAGTCAATTAAGGTGAAAATTGATTTGATGTGGTTTAGATATAATAATTTATTAATAATAAATTATTTATTGGAACAGATATAGTTTTATATCAATATTAAATCACATCATTGTGTCATCCTATATGAAGACCTTAAATCTGACTACTGTGAGATGCGACTGCCTTAACTTATCTCGTTGAGAGAGTGCATACAGTTACAATATATATATATATATATACGTGTTTAAGCGTATAAATGTGTATGACTAGTATATATATAATTAAAATATTCTAGAATAAAAATTACAAAATTTTATATGCCTATGTAAAATAAAAATAAAATCTTAACTGTAGTCAGCTTACTGGCATTTTGCATTTTACGCTATCTTGTGTAGCAGTCAACCGCTAATATTTAAATCTCATTACAATCACATAACAATAACGTTCTCACTTGAATGGCTAACTATCCATAAATCATGAATACTCACACAATTACAATGTTTATTCAGCACATTGTCTGTAATATTTATAAAATATGGCTCTTTATTTTTTTTTCTTCAAGTCGTTTTCACATGTAAAACGAAAACACTATCAAAGCCAAAGACTCCATTACAAATCAGTGCATGTACTGGCAAAAGCAGATTTATACCTATCCACAGAATGACACAACCTTTTATATAATTGTTCAGGCTCCCGAATTCATTTTTAAAGCACACTTGAAGAAAAGAAAAAAAATAAGAGTCATATTTTATAAATATTACAATGTGCTGAATAAACAACTAAATTGTATGAGCAATCATAATTTATGGAAAGTTGGCCATTAACATAGAAACGTTATTGTTATGTGATTTTATTGGGATTTAAATATTAGCAATTGATTGCTACTCAAGATGGCTAAAATGTTATAAGGTGGCTGTAGAGAAAATGTTATTTTTATTTTATATAAGTATATGAAATTTTGTATTTTTTATTCTAAAATATTTTGATTATTATATTTATTTTCTTTGATATTCTATATATATATATATTAAGCAAAAACATTTATATTATATATGACTCAAATAATTTTTTTTTCTATTTATTTTAGAATTTTAACCCGGATATATTTCAAGTATCATATAACACAAACGCACTGTTTATTATCAAGCAAGTCTATGAGGTTAATTTACATAATCTCTATATATTTGACATTATGTATGTATGAATGTATTCATGTATACACGTATGCTACTAGTAATGTATAAAAATATATAAGTTTGCTTGACCAGTATTTGATTTCTTGTTACATTTTTCATTTACCATTGTCAAACTCCCTCCACTCACAACTTTGACGCCATCCATTTCATATAAATACAATAATGATTATTACTAATCATTTGAAAACTAGATATTATCTCTAGCACAGATATAAACTTTAAACCTCAGTTAAAGATTAATATATCTTTTTTTTTTAATTTACACACACGAAGTTATTCATCTTTCTCTGTCCCGTATGTAATATATTTATAGATATAATAAACACCTCCACACTTCCCCACTCTTTTCAAATTCATATAAATAAAGATATAATAAAAGACAAATGACCTCCAAGACTCATCAGTTGGCCCAGGTCACTATCTCTCTTATATATCTGTATTATATTCAAAGTATTTATCTAGAGTAAATTGTTACATTTTCATTTACCATTGTCAAACTTCCTCCACTCACAACTTTGACGCCATCCATTTCAGATAAATACACTACTGATTATTATTAATCATGTCAGTTTTAAATGAAAAGAAATTATTTTTTTTTATATCTAAGATTTTAAAAATAATCGGATAGTGAAAACCCCTAATGTTCATTTTATTTGTTACCACTTCAGTTATTTCTTTGCATATCATTGCACACGCAATAAAAGAACATACAGGAGTTGTTCAGCTTTAAACTTAAACATGAACCAATATCAGGAGGTTTGTTAGATTTCACCTTAGAATTTACCAAGTCTGAGTTCTTTCTAAGTGATGACCCATTTGATATTTTTTGTTAAATGTTATAGAAGTCACCTAAATGTTTCAAAAAAGATAATAAATAGCCAAAAGGGTTGATAAAAATTAAATAAACAATTATTGTTCATTAAGTTTGAAAAGTAAAGGATATGTGATTTTTTTACCAAAATTTAAAAACGTTGACCTAACAAGTGGAGTGAGATCATTACATATATCAATTGGTAAAAAAATATTTTGAAGAATGACAAATTGTTATTTCATTTCATTTAAAATATTGAAGTAGATAATTTGTATTTTAATAAATTATAATTCTGACCAAATTTCTGAGTTCTATATAAATGGAAACTATGTTTTAGGGTACATGAAACTATCTTTTAAATTGTCATTGAAACTTTAATATCAGAATGGAAACTGAAATGAAAGGAACATCACTTATAATATTAGCAGAAATAAACTTTTGAATATTGTAAACTCATTTTTAAAAATCCAAAATTTTAAAGGAAATTAATATAAATTAGAGATGCATTATATTTCGATTAACGGAAAAATGTATTTTATGCAGAGTTTAATAGACTTAACATAGGGCGAAAATATTGATGAATTAAATATAAATTATTGGCTACGGCAAAGCTAAATGTACATATACACTTAAAAAACATTATCTAAATTTTTTTTTTTTTTTAATTTTAGAAATTGTCAAATAAAAATTAAAATATACAAACAAATTTAAAGTACAAATAGTCAAAATAAGAGTCATAGATCACATGACCCTATCTCTTAAGCCTGTAAGTTATAAACAATGAGGATTGCCAATTCCTCTATAAGTTTTGTGATAAATGCTTAGCCAGAGCCAGCACTTAAAATATCTCTGTCAGGAACCCCCCCCCCCAAACCCCTGACCATGGTTTCGTGCTTTGGCACTCCTCAGGAAGGTTCCTGGGTAGCTCTAGTGTCTGAACCTACCCTGGCACCTCTCTGAGGAGTGCCAAAGCACGAAACCATGGTCATGGGTTTAGGGCAGGGGGGTTTCCTGACAGAGATATTTTAAGTGCTGGCTCTGGCTAATCATTTATCACAAAGCTTGTAGAGGAATTGGCAATCCTCATTGTTTATAAATTTTAAGTACATTTTGAATATGCTTCAACTTTTGAAAAAAAAAAAATATTATAAAGATATCAAACAGTTAATCGCAGTTATTCAGGAAATGAATAACTATGAATAACTATCATATGATATTAATTCTAACAGTGGCATAGCAGAGTGTGTTAAAAAGTACAAATACCAAAAACAATTTAAACATATTTAATTTATAAAATTTATGAGGATAAATTAATTATACAGTAAATGTACTACGAATATAAAGATTCTGACAGATAAAATGACATCATACTATAAAGAGTTGTGTTATCCATAAAAAGAGAACAGAATTAACATTGTGCGACATAACATGAAATATTTTTCTTTAAGTGATCAAGCGAAGTGTACTACTAAAGGTATTTATAATGGAAAATCTTTAAAAAATAACATGCTATACCTATAAAATGAACGTGCAAAATCTATAAAAAAATATTGACAAATTTAGCAAGAGATGTGTAATGCATTTGTTATTGTAAAATTAAATACCCAAAAGTTATTATGAAAGTCAATTTACAATTAGTTTTCTTAACTTTAAGACTACTCCAATATATATCATGAATTGTTTATTCATTTGATATTTTAAAAGATTATAAGAATATATGCTAATAATTACAAGATATTAGATTTCTATCATGTAAAACTTTTTTTTTTATATTATTTTACAAATGGTCAACAAAAAGTATATTCCAACTATCTGAAAATAAAAAGTACACTCATTTTTTTTTTACAATAGATTGTATAACATTGTATTTATTTAAAAAAATGTGTAAGAAATAATTTTCACCTTACTTTAAAGCGATCTACCAAAAGTTAAATAATAATCAATTAATATAAGATAGTATAATTAATGTTTTTTTTTGCTGACTAAAAAACTATTGTATACAATTCTAAAATAGGTAGAAGATAACTATATCGCAGCATATAAGACTCACATGATTTCACTCTTTGTATTTAGAAAATAACAATTAATATGAGTTATTGTTTTACCTATGTTTTGTAAATTATAAAAAGATATTTGCGTCTAAAAGCATGTATAACTCTATAATTAAAGATTTCAAATATTACTTATAACAGGCAAATGCATTCTGTGGGACATATTTCTATATCAGGAATTTTATGTGCCTATACACAGAATTGAACGTTTTAAAAAATAAAAGCAAAGTAATTGAGATTAATTACTTAAATATATACAATGTTTGTCTCAAATTTATATTTTTTAAAACAATAATAACTTTCTTTCAACAAACAAAACATAATATACACCGGTCATAAATCAAGTTTACGTTGTAGACTCGGTTTGCGATTATAGTTATTTCTACGATGTCTCCCCCCCCCCCCATCTACCGAATATTCTCCTTATTGCAAAGCCTGTTGAGCAAGTAACTTCTTATTCTGGTATTAATTATTGGTTGGAATATTTGCATTATCTACTATTAATAACTGAATTTATATTTTAAAAAACTATAGTAATAACACTCTGGTTAATTTATTATTTTTTCATGTCAAATGCGTTGACAGGGAAGCAAACCCGGGCCAACTGCTTGGAAGGCAGCTATTCTAACCACTAGACCATCGCCACTTGACTCTCTCTGCTTAGTATTTAACTCAATCATTTGAGTGGTATTCTTCTCTCTGCTTCAGTTGTTGCTGGCTTGATCAGTGAAAGTATTAACATGGAATCAAACCCGGATATTTAGAATTTGAATATTGATTTCTAAGATGAAAATAATATCACTTGAAACCCTGTGTTAAATACTAAGATGTGTGCTATTACGAACAATTGAATGCAATTATAAAGTCATTTTTGTCTATAAACATTTACTTCTTAATGTTAGATAATGGAAATAGTCCAACGATATGCAATAATTGTCATGGGAATAAGCAGTAACGTATAACGTTTGAGCTGGCGTCCTTTTTAATAGAGCAAAATCTTAGAATCGATTTATTTAAGTAAGATTGTTTTCAATTTTTGAGTATTAAGTGATTTTTTTTAAGAGAAATTTTATTCTATAGCTATATCGAATGTTACAAATACAAAAATGATATCAATTACATATCTATTTGAAGTACAGTAGATCCAACCTTCTCCCATGTTGCTCTTGTGATATATCTTGGAGCAATTAGTTGGTCCTTTTTCATGATTTTCTCCATGATATTCTTAAATTTAGTCCCATGTGGATCTCTCGTTCCTTCAATTGTGACTTTACATCTGATACACCACAGGGCGTAATTCACGAAAGTGATTTGTTGTTGGTTATAACAATTTTTGGTAAGATTTATTATTTTAAATAAACTTTAAATGTTTATCGAGATTCTTGCATGTTAATCGTTTAAAGTGTATGATAAAAAATATATCTGATAAAACTCGAGAAATCTATGACATATGGACAAATAATTATGTATTTGTTTTGTATACAAGCAAGCTTGTATATTTGATGTATATAAAAACATCACTATTCTAAAAGGAAATAACATTAAGATTACTATAAGTCAAAATATGATGGCTGTGGAAAATTAACTGCTTAGACAAAAATGAATAACAAAATTGAAAGAGAGTTCAACTGGACAAATAAACTTATTAAAAAAGTCATGTAGAGAACAGAAGACCCCACTAATAGTAAGTTATGAAATTTATATTGTTTTGCTAATTTTTACCTTAAAAATAAAAAATGTATTTCTAATATTAAATTATTCAAATTTACTATCGACGTTGAATTGAAGAAAAGGCCGTAAGTATAGTTTTTAGTTTTTAATTTATGACTAATAACTTTGTATCTTATTCTCTTTGCTTTATAAATCGGCAGACATATGTACACACTACTGCTCAATTCGCAATTTTTATTTTTGGTCTGGACATAAAATTAAATTTACAAAGGAATTAGTAGGTTTACTAAGTATGAAAGCCTCACAATAGATGAGAACCTTAATTATGCATTAGAAAAAGTATTAAAAATGAAAAACGTCCCACTTTCAAAACTTTAGGGTATTCATAAGGCAGTACTCTCACTATGAAAGGTTTAGCTACCTCCAAAATTTATATATCCCTAGTAGTTCATATTAAAAAACATTACGATGGTTAATTTTATTAAATGAAAAGGTTTTTATCATTGACAATTTAATTTTTTTTCTGTAGACCTGAATACTGAATAAAGTAAAATAGTTGAGCAGAACCGTAATACTAAAAGTATTTTTTTAAATTTCTTGCCAGAATTAGTTAGGTTTAAAAGGCAAATATCTCTCTCAATTTGAAGACGTTAAGTAGGACATCTTGAGTTTCTGATCCGGTTATCCAATTTTAATATAAAAAGGCTACTAAAACTATAATGATCAGCGAGTTTATATATTAAACCATTTGTGACAAAAAAATTATAGTGAGGAAAGCAGCATTAAAATATTATACTAAGATTTTCTAATTTGATAGTCAGATCAATTAGTCATGTATTTGCCTGAAAGTATGTGATGGTGTTATATTAGATGTGATAATTTTTTGAACTATTTCCGTCATCTATTAGTGAATATTGAATGTATAGAAAATTTTAAACTTTATTTAAACTTTTTAAATACAAACAACTTGTTATTAATAACTTACAAATAGACAACACAGATTAGTAATTACACGTTTTGAGTAATGTTATTCCCCACTCATCTTTAGGTGTTGCTGGCCATTTCTCAAATAAGAATTTTTTTTTAAAATGCTCTAACCAACTGAGGCCTTCGAGAATCTAAAAGTGCGAGTTCGACTCCTGTGGGAAAACTGTCACTGGTCAGGTCAATAGGACCTGAAGAATAGTGGATAATAATAATAATAATAATAATAATAATAATAATAATAATAATAATAATAATAATAATAATAATAATAATAATAATAATACTTGAAACATTGTGCAATTACTAACCTGTGTTGTGGATTTGTGTGTTTGTACAACTAAGCTATTTGTATTTGAAAAATTTTAATAAAGTTTAACATTTTCTACATATTTAACAGTTACTAATAGATGAAACCAAAGTTTGTGGATTTTTTGGTTAAGGTCAACCTTGGAGCCTTGCCTACTGGGATGTTTCTTTGCAATCAGAGGGGACACAACATTGATACAATATGTACTCTTTGTAGAAGATTTGACGAGTCCATTGAACACATACTCTATCAATGTAAATGGTGAACTAGGGTTACGGAATATTGCCCTACAGAGGATTACAGGATACAATTCTTCAAATGTCCACCTTAATGATGCATTCAAAAATGGAAATTTTGGCTCCATCTGCCTGGCCACTTTCATAAATTTTATCATATGGAAGATTAGATGTAAGGTATTATTTGATAGAGAGTTGGCTGGTCCTATTGAAGACATTTTCTTAAAGTTATTATATAAAGCTAAAGAAAGTGATCTAAGAACATGCTTGCCTAGCCTTGCTGAGCAAACATGGAGTCAATTAAATATTTAGCAATGACCATGTATATTATTTATTCATGACACTCAAACTTTACATGCCATGGGATTTATATGCCAAATTATATGACCCCTGATAAGTAACATAACATAAAATTTTACTTTTAATCCTGTACTCATCATCTAATTTAATAACTAATTAGTCTTTAATGTATCAGACATGATTGTAAACATGAACTCTATATTACAATGTATATTTTACTTTTTGTGCGAATAAAGATTATTTTGAAAAAAAAAAAAATAGTCCAACATTTCATCACATCTAATTAGTAATATGTCAGAATAGAAAAAAGTGATGTGATAGAAAACATCTTCAGAATTGAAGGAATGATTTTGTGATTTTATTTCAAAAAGGAGATTGAATTATGATATTCAGAGCTCCATTTGTAATTGATATAAAAACACTGCTTGAAAGTTAAAAATAGAAATAGTAAAACTGAAATCATATTCAGGTTATAAAAATGCTTTCAGAGATAATACTATTTGGAATTTTATAAAAAATATATATTTGTCAATGTAAGCTTGCACAACATGCATGCTTCTCATTGTTTGCAGTAAATTCCCATGTGAGCAATTTGTTTTCTTTTGAAGAAGTTTATAAAACTAAAAAAAATAGTTTGCCAAATGCTCGTCTTGAAAACATTCCTATGAAACCAATAGCCTTGGAATATTTCTGACATTGTGGACAAATACCCATGTCAGAAATCACAGAAACTAGGGAATATTTTCATTGTATTATTTGATACTAGTTTTACATAGTTTTTTTTTGATAAAAAATACACTCATTTCAATGATAAAATATTTACTTTCGTGTAATTTTTATGCATTAAATTGTGTGTATCTTTTAGGTGATATATAATGCACACATATTTAATAATGATATTTTTTGTGCAATGTTTCTACCAAAGCAGAGTTATGTCTCAGTGTTTACTATGATAAAATTACTAATCTCAAAAGTAATGTTTTGCATTTAATTATTCAAATTGTCTGAAATCTCTGCCGTAGGAATATCAAATTTCCTATCCTTGGTGGAAAATATTATAGTACTAACTAAGGGAATTCAGGGACATGATTGAGAGACTTTTAATATAAAGAAAATTTCGATAAATATATATTAAAATGATACAATATAAATAATGTTAGAAACAGTGGTAAGAAGTTTAGCATAGATTAAAGTGATTTCATCTTTTAAAAACAGTTTTATGGGAAATATTTTATAAATTAAATTAAAAAGCAAACGAGTACAAATAAAAATTATTATTTTGGTAAACAACATTATTCAGATAAAATTGTTATTTTTGCAATTAATGCTTCAGAGATGCAAGAAAATGTTACAAAATTTCAGACAAAAACAAATAAGTCTAATGTGTATTACTAAAAAGGGCAAAAATAATGATTAATGACTTTTCAAAAATTTTAATAATTGAATAAAAAATCACGAACAAAATTTGGCAACCATTTTAATTATATAAAACTGGGTTGGATGAAAACTAATCACAAAATTAAGCTATCAATGGGCTATTTTGGTAGGAAAAATTCATTTTAAAAGAAAATGAGGTTATATAGTTTAAAAATTTGTAATTAATGTGCTTACTATGCAGTTGAGACTTGAACATTAAAAAAAATAATAATGCGGGACTGAATATCTGATAAATTTGGAAAATTATACGCTTGGATTAATAATAACCCATTAAAAGTAAAACATTTCTTTCCGAAAAACTTCAATGTCATGTTTCATCGTAGTTTTAATTATATCTATTTAGGTATTATATGTTTATTACACGGAAACTCGCGGAAATAATACTACGAATTCATTTATCCGTGATAGTATTAGATTTAATATATATATATCACGATCATATTGGATGGGTAGGCACTAGATATGGATTTTATGCACAAGCCTTCTGGAATCCATTGATTACTCTGGTCGAAACAGGTTGGCACTACTGTATGGAGAGTTTTTGCCTTGTTTATATATAAGATACATAATTATATTTAAAAAAAAAAAACATAAATTATCCTAATATAAAATATTTTAGCGGGTTATAATTGCCAACAAAATAGAAGTAAGCAATCGAAAAAAAAAAATCATGGCTCCTGTTATTAAGATCTTAAGTGTTTCAAAAATACACAACAAAGCAAACAATAAGTGCAGAATTAAATGAATCAAGATATTAACAGAGCATAAATGAACAATTATGCATTTTGTGTTTACAAGGTAAAATTAAGTAATAACTGTCTTGAACGTATTTAACTAATTACTTATGGAAAGTAACCAGTGCATAATGCTATCATAAAATCAAATACTTAATATTAAGAAATCACTTAAGTAATATATTTTCTTCCAAAACGTAAGCTTGTTGTTAAGACCTGTAGAGGTCCCTACTACCGCATTTTTATGGCACAGACTTGAGGTTACAGCCTTAATCAATGTGCGTTTAAATAAATTTATAATCAACTAATATAAATATTTGACGATTTAAAACAATATCAATAGTAAAGTCGCGATTTATTATTAACTGCTTAATTTAAATATTGTCACTGCCAAATAGTGACGCTGAAAGTTATATATTAATTTATTTATTTACTTCTGTTTTACTTCAAGACAATGTTAAGCAACAATTAATTAATGTAAAACTCATTTATAACAAAAATTAAATATTTACTTAACATAAAGTCCATACAAATGCATAATAACTAGTAAATTAGACCAGGAGAACCAGAATAAGTCCCTAAATTACTATTTTGCATTTTTTTAGAGGAAGAGTTTTTGGTATAAGTATCTTATGATTATTTTTTACTCCTTTTAATAAAATTGGAATGACATATTCCGCCAAAAAGAATGTAGATTATTAATTTCTAGATTCAAATTGACGAGTCAGTACAAAATAGGGAGAAAGTGAATAAATAGAGATGAAATTAATTGAAGATCAATAAACTCACCCATTTCTACTGCTTCCATAATCCATTAAATAATTTTTATCAACTGTGCAATCACTTTATTTTGATGATAATACTAGCTGATTATTAGTAACACTTGTAGGGTCTCATTTATAGTTTCCCATTAAGATTTTCTTATTAGTAGATGCTTATTTGTTTATGTGTTTGTTTTATCTGCTTTTTCTGGAAGATTAATATCTATCTTATCAACAGCATTACAACTTCATTTACAGTATTGGTTTATGTACCTTTTAAAATCCGCATTATTTTCCATTATCACTATCTATTTTGATGCTTTTTACAACAGTCATTGTATCTATTTGTTATTGTTTAGTTTAGAGAAATCAATACTTCATTTAACATATTTTAACTTAATTTCTTCCATAGAACTAACTATAAGTTTTAAAAAAATCAGTCGTTATGTTAATGCAGTTTTGAACATCTTCCTCATTAGTAATTTGAAATGCAACATGCCTGCAGAAGTTGTAGACCTCAAATATTAAAGAAGCTAATTATCATATAATAATTTTTGAATATTTGTACATTCTATATTTTTCAAAATTAAAATTCTAAATAGAATTATGTGCAAAACCATTTGGCTTAGATTGGTAGAAAGATATGCATATGTAATGTGACTCCATAATTTTAAAAGTAATTTCTAAGTTTTACGTAATGAAATTGGTTCCATTATCAAGCACAATAATTTCAGGTAACCCATGCTGTCCAAAGACTTTTTCTAATTTTGCAAGAATTCGTCTACTCCTTTTTTGGCATTACTTAAAATTAAAGGAATATACTTTTGCAGGATTCTATACCGTCTATATGGTCTTTGTATTAGCCTCATTACATTTGTCTGAGAAATTTATGTTTTCAGTTTTGTTGGTGTCTTTCATTATACATTTCATAGTTTTCAAGGTGGGCACATTCTTTATTCTTTGAAGTTAATCTGGTGGTGAACATCTTATTTAATTATGTATAATGTTATCTTATGATTGTATTTTTTTGGGATTTCACAAATATTTTGTGTGCGTTCTATTATTATTATTATTATTATTATTATTATTATTATTATTATTATTATTATTATTATTATTATTATTATTATTATTATTATTATTATTATTATTATTATTATTATTATTATTATTATTATTATTAAATGTTTTAGTTAAGTTAACCATTAATATTTATCAATATATTAATCTACCTACTGTAAAATATTAATTTATCTGTTTATATATATATGATCATTTATTTTCTAATTGAGAGAATTAAAATATGTATTTATTACCATTATTGCGTATCACTGTTCAATTATATAGTTGAAAGCTTGATCATGTATTTTGAACAATTTATCATTAACTAGTATGAGAATGTTGATGCCTTACCAAGAGTTGAGTCACTCATGTTGTGAATAATATACATTCTCCGAGATGTAGAATGCCGTTACACGTTGCCATACATATTTTTGCATTTGTTCACTTTTTATTCATGCATTTCACCAAGTTAGCTTGCTTAATAATGGATAAAAATTCAAACCGGGATTACTAGTAACACTATTATGTGTATTAAATAGTAGGATCGGAGCAAACTTATAAATGATCTGTCTTGCATTGTTAGCCGAGAAGTATCGCAGCCGTCATGCAAGCAAATAGTTGGTTGCAGACGGTTGTGGGTTCGCGTCCCGGCCGATGCTATGACACATGGAAAAAAAAAAGAAAAAAAAAACTTATAAATGATCTAATAGTCTTATGTTCATAAGACCTGCAGTAGAAATATTACTGATAGGAATCAACAATATCAGAAATAGGTTTTTGAATTGGTAATGTCCTTCAGTATGCTCATCATAAATGTTATATTTGGCTACTTAAATGTTGCCAGTTTGGTCTTTTTGTGGCATCAGGATTACAGTATATTGTATATAAAAACAATATGTAGCATGTTTTAATTAATTATTAAATCGTAGTATTTATGCATAATTTATTATTTTATAGCATATTTCTAAATCATATTCAATCTTTAATATTCTGCGTAGTATTTCTTAATATATTTAAACTTTAAAGTTCAGTATTTAATTGGAGTTACTCTTTTTGAAGATCTAAATAGTAAATAGAAGACATCTTAAAAACTACACTAACAAGTTATCAAACATTCCATATTCTAATAACTACTTAATTTTGATCAGAATAATAAACTAGTTATTAAGCAATGTTTTATTATTGTTTTTAGGATTATCTGTGTTCAGATATAATAGAGTCAAGTGTTAAAAGCCCAGCATGACGTAGAGCAATGGTTGAATAACATTATTCTAGAATGTAACGTTTTCGGATAGATCCAGTTCTATAAATTTTGGCACTCAAACTTCTTACTAACTCCTCACACAATACATTCAGTATCATCAGTTAAAACTCTGGGTGTTTTAATGTTACCTGATTTCTCTCGCGCCCCTTAATTTGATTATCAATTTACTTACTTGAAATAATAGTTTAACAAATTAAAATTATGAAAATAAATATCAATAATGTACAGGACATTCCTTTATCAAGTTAGTAAATGAAACAAAACAGATTTATATTTATTTTTAAAAAAATCACAATATTAAATAAAATAATTCTAAAGCACTCGTTGTTATCGAGTTCACATGAAAAGATAGAAATTAATAAACATAAACTAATTATTTGAACTAAACCAGCATTTGGAAAAACACTTCCAGAATCAGAGCGCTGAATAAGTTATGCAGCACTGAGTGTTTTGCCAAAATCCGGCTCAGTGCAAATAATTACTGTATGTTTATTAATTTATACATTTCATCTGACCATATATTTTCATGTAAAGAGTTAATATGTTGAGATTTAAATATAATAATGTATTCTCATATCACAAATAGTATAAACCATATTATAAATTTATTTAACGCACATTAATTACGTAATATTTACTAAGGCAATAAACCTAAAGCATGTGTGGTTGAAAATGCAAAGGTAGGAACCTCTAGAGGATTTAACAACAAGCTTACTCATTGGAAGAAAAGAGGGGAATCCTTCTTTACTTCAACCTACTTTCTATATAAATAGGTGAGGCTTAAGCGGTTAGATCTAGGTTGACGTAAAGAAGGATTCCCCTCTTTTCTTCCAATGTGTAGACTTGTAGTTAAGACCTGTAGAAGTCCCTACCTTTTCAACCGCACATGCTTTAGGTTTATTGCATTAGTAAATATAAACCATATTGAAACTCTAGAAGATGAACTTTGGCATGCCATTGTTGTTTTTTTTATGTTATAGTGGTTAAATAAAATAATGGCAATACCTATTATAATGGTTTCGATATTATATAATCCAAAATGAAAAGGCCGATATATTTTTTAATTCACAACATAAATAAGATGAGAAAGAAATTTTAATTGAAAGTAGACCCAAGTTTTACAACCTTGTGAGATAAATTTTGGACCTATCCGACTATAGTTGAGCTCAAATTATAGTTCCTTATTATTAGATGCTTGTGTGCTCCAAATTGATGAAGTGTTTAACATTTCAAAATTAATGGCAGATATCAGAACACTGGTGCAAATAACATGTGTTACTGGAATTAGAGAGGATGTTGTCCATAAATGATGTAGTGAAACAAATTATCTCAGCATCTACCATTTCTATATAAGCTTTATAGGCAATTAATTTACAGCCATGCTTACACAGAGAGAAAACACTCCATACAGTAGCACCATTCAGTGCAAGCCAGAGTAATCAATAGATGCAGGAACGTTTATACACAAAATCCCTATCTAGTATCCAATAATGTTATAGTGACTGTGGTTAATAAAGAACCAAGGACACCAAAAAGTATGGATGATGAACTGAATTCACATCTATATGATTATATAAGCTAATGAGCTTGAATTGAAAATATTATCAGTGTTTTCATTTTTAACTCAAAGCTTTATAGTTAGCTAATAAGGTAAAAGGTGGCCGCTGGAGAATTAGATCCTATGATCCAAATCTCCTTATTGACAAAAGCCACCAGCTAGAAACTAATCGGGATATTGGATGAGTAGGCACTAGATAGCGATTTTATGCACAAACATTCCTGACTCCATTGATTACTCTGGCTTGCATGATACTACTGTATGGCCAGTTTTGCATTTGTGTAAACAATTTGTGTAAACATAAAAATGGTGATCATGTGATATTTAGTAACTTAATGCCAATCCTGCCCAATAGAATTATGGATGCTGAACTGAGTTCAGATAAATATGATTCTACAAACTGATGAGCTTGAATTAAAAAAAATTAATTATTGTGTTTTTCTTCTGGTCTCAAATTTTATAGTTAATCAATAAGGTTAAAAGGTAGCTGCTGGAGAGTTGCATTAGATTTTAAGATTTAGGCGCAGTGCACTCAGATCCAATATTCGTCATTGATGAAAGCCACTAGCTAGAAACTAGTATGGAGATATTGCATGAGTATGTACTAGATAGGGATTTTATGCACAAACCTTCCTGTATCCACTGATTACTTTGGCTTGCATTGAATGGAGCTACTGTATGGATAATTTTGCCTTTGTGTAAACAGTTTGTGTAAGCATAGAGATACAGTCAAGCTGATATTACGTATGCCAATGTATTTATGTTTGAATAGTACATTGTGGTGTTAGTAACATTAATATCATGGTAAATAAATATCGTTTTATTGCATGCATGAAATATGACTAAACAAATCATTTTTGCACTTTTTTTTACCATTAGAACAAAATTGTGATTTACCAACTACACATTTTGGAAGTTCAAATTAATTCAATGATATAAACATTGTTTTCATTCAACAATATAACATCCCAAAACTAACCCTATTGCAATCAAATATTGGTTTGAAATGTGTAATTATTGTTTCTCATAGTCTTAAAAATTTAAATATTATTGACGTAATTGTGAATAATAGGTGAGTAGTTAATATCATTCACTGAATACATTCTAAAATTTCCGAAACTTTTTCTCATAAATAATGAAAGTACTCGTATCTTATTCAATTTTATTTCATGTTGAATACTAGGCATTCTTGATACATATGCTGGCTTATGTCATATTAATAAAAATATCAAAGCTTTAAAAATATAGATATAGTATATTATTTTACTCATTTTTTTTTCATCTCAGTAATATATTTCGTTTTTTTACAATATATATATATATATATATATATAAAGACATATTTTGCGGGTTCATCCAGTGGATGACTTATGTGATCAAGTCGAAACGTTTCGGTATATCAATATTTAAATTTTTTAACACGGATGAAGCAACCACAAAATATGTCTTTTATATATACCGTGAAATCTTCGTATCAACATATATATATATATATATATCATAAACATAGATTATTATTAGTATTTATGTTTTGTATTATAAAAGTCAAAATAAAAATTCTATTCTATGTGACAATGCATTAATTCATAATTATCATTTGAAATGGCATGTGATGATATGACAGTAAATAAGAATATTAAATCTCTTATGTTTAATGATTTATTGAATAGAGATGATTGTGTGAAGCCAATATTTAGGACTAAATAAGTAATGGAATATCTTTATTGTTCAAGACTTTATTTGAAATTAACAGCAAACCATAATATTTGTTATGAATGTCACATAAATTTAGTGAATCAATAATCAGCTGAAGGCATATCACTTACATTTATTCTTGGCCTTCACGTCATATTAAATTACCATAATAATTTAATACATTATGACATATAATACTTTGCACTTTGACTTTTACAACAATATACATAAATACTGATTGTACTCTATTACTGTCAAAGACGAAGTATTTACATTGCAGAGAAGCAGCAAATATTCTAATCCAGGATCAATATTTAGCATGTTTAGCGTAAATATTAATCTTTTAAAATATTTTCTCTTACTATAGAAGATTTTTATTCATTTTAATATCATATGCCTTCATTAAACTTTGGGATGTAGTTTTAAGTGTGAGATTCCGCAATAAATTATATTAAGAGCATAGCATAAAATAATAAGTATTGATGGTTATCGAATTACGATGGCAGTATTCTAAAACTCAAGTGCAGTGCATGCTTTCAGACATAAAACATAACATGCATATATTTATATGTATTTTCACTGAATAAGTCACAGTAATGTAACCAATTATTAAGGAATAGTAATAACATATCCGTTTTCCATACCCTTGGCTTGGCTTTAAGTCCCAGTTGGATATAACTTGGGAAATTTCTTTTAAGTACCTATTGTCATCTGTCTGACATTTCTTGGTAAATTTATATCTGCTTATTTTTAACTAGAATGTAAAGAAGATGTGAAAAATCATTCAGACTCTTATTATTTGGAAACTGGTAAATTTAATGGTAAATAATATTTATTTTTATTATTTACTGTTGCTTTACAAAGTGGGGATTCTTAAAATTTTCTCTCATTCTGAATTCAGCTAATCTAATGATATTTCAACGTTTTAACATTTATCCTGCTAATTTATTTTTTGAACAATTACTACATTTTTTAAGTTTTATGTAATTTACAGATTATAATGTCGGTAGTTTTATAACTGAAGGTTTTAAGCAACTTTTATGACCGTGTGCATGTCTGTTTACATATTATATTTATGATCGGGTGCATGTCTGTTTATATATATATATATATATTGTAACGGGAATTAAAATACTGCTTAATTATACTTTTTAAGACTCTTTTTAACTTTAAAACTCGAACTTGTAATTTTAAAAAAACTTTCTAATTATTTATTTTAATTTTATGAAATCATATTATTTTGCAAAATATCTTTTTAAAAACCCGTTACTCAAGCAGGAGAGTAAATAGGATTAATATTTACATATCAATCATACCTCCGGTCAGACTGCGATTTAATAAAATATTAAACCGACAGTCATTTTTCCAGACCGAAGTAGTTCTCCGGCTGCCTGTAACGTGAAACATCCCATGGGGAATTTATAACAGGTTTAAAACCCAGGGCGCCATCCAATATGGAGATTGGAACCCATGAGATGTCAACAACATGTTTGAAGCGCTTGACTCATGGCTAGCTCTTCACATGAGACCGGCTGCACATTTGATTGTGAATGGAAAGAGAGAGAAAGACGGAAAAAACGACATTAATAATTTTAAACAAAATTTATTTAACAAAAAAACAATGATACTAATTATAAACACAAGAATAAAATATAATTAAAATTTAAACACATAAGAAATATTACACATTAATAAATTTTGCATGCTCATTTAAAAGTTTGGTACTTGTGTATAATTCAACCGATGACGTATTACCCTGAAGGCATATCAGTCTAATCTTGCGATTTTTAAGATAACGTCTCCAAGTGATCTGCGGACACATGTAATCGCTAAAATGTGGCCGCAGATCACGTGAACACGGAACGTTAAAATCGCAAGATTAGACTGATATGCCTTCAGGATAATACGTCATCGGTTGAATTATACACAAGATTAAAAAATAAAAGAAAAGAAAATGGCGAAAAATATAACAATTTAACAAAAAAATTTACATATTACATGGCTTCTTGACAGACAGGCAGAAAACGGACACCACCATGTTTCTTGGTCCTGGGGAAAAAAAATACAAGAAAAAGACACAAATTATTGGAAATGTACATGCATGAAATACAAAATAAGGTCAATATAAAAACTAAAAATGATTGAAAATTTACATGCATGAAAACCACCGCTAATTTTAAAACCTACTGTATATTGACATTATACTTAAAAAATTGTTGAAAATTATTTACAAATTAAACATAATTAATTGGAAGTTTGCCGTACTTTTATATACATTTTCTAATTTTAAAACCTAAAAATTGTTTGTAAATTTAAAAAAAAAACAAAAAAACAGATAAAACACTTTACCCGAATTAATGAGAAATATTAACAAAAATTTTTTGTAAATTTAAAAAAAAAAAAACAGATCAAAAACACTTTACCTGAAAAAAAAATACAAGAAAAAGCACAAATTATTGAAAATGTACATGCATGAAATACAAAATAAGGTCAATACAAAATATAAAAACAAAAAAATTATTGAAAATTGACATGCATGAAAACCACCGCTAATTTTAAAACCTACTGTATATTAGTATTTGAGTTTAAAAAATGTTGAAAATTATTTACAAATTAAACATAATTCATGCTGTATTATTTACATACATTTGTTAATTTTAAAACCTACTGTATATTGCTATTATAGTTAAAAAATTGTTGAAAATTATTTACAAATTAAACATAATTAAGTGGAAGTTTGCCGTACTTTTATATACATTTTCTAATTTTAAAACCTAAAAATTGTTTGTAAATTTAAAAAAAAAAAAAAAAAAACAACAGATAAAACACTTTACCCGAATTAATGAGAAATATTAACAAAAATTTTTTGTAAATTTAAAAAAAAAAACAGATAAAAAACACTTTACCTGAATTAATGCGAAATGTGGCATTAATGGCGGTCTTGTACAAAATGTCTTATCACATGTTGTACTTTAATGGCTATCATATGCTGTACTTTTACATTCATTTGCTAATTTTAAAAACCTACTGCATATTGCTATTTTGAGTTAAAAAATTATTGAAAATTATTTACAAATTAAATGTAATTAAGTGGAAGTTTCATAATTGAAGAAATATTAAAAAAAAATTTTTCTAAGTTTAACAAAAAAAAATTACTGCGAATGTAGCATTAATGGCAATCGTCTTTAAAACGTGTTATCACAGGCAACTGAAGAAATATTAACAGAAATTGTTTGTACATTTAGAATAAAGATTTAATGTGAATATGGCATTAATGGCAAACTTAAGAAATACATGCATTTGGATTACTTATTGTCTATATTCAATAATATATTTAATTCTAAAAGTATAATTATTAGAAAAAAAAATGTAAATTACTTACAAATAGCGTTCACTGCAGAGGACTGAATTGGGATATATGTTCCAAAATCGCAGCGAAAGGATTAGCTTTATATGACTGCCTCCACATAAACTTGCTCAAATATGAGTCCAGGTGCTGACGTGCTGTCCCTCTGTGTTTTTTATTACGCCATTTGACCAAACCCCACAACCTTTCAACATTTTGTGTATGTACGCCACTTGTGGGGTCTACAAAGTTGTACGTGTGATTAACACGATGGTGTTCATATCCAGCCTCAACTAACTCTTCACTCTTATATCCCTTCCAGCAATCGCTGTAGATAGTCGAGCCTTCCTGTACATTTTGCAAAATTTCTTGCATGAGAGTAGACGCACTTCTATCTCTAATGGCTACAATAAAACATTCCTCAGTCTGTCTGCATATGCCACCAAATAGCCATTGCTGTGGTAGGACTCTTCCAGCATTATTCTTCTGTTTTGAGAAAAGGCTTTCGTCAATTTCAACGATTGTGTCCGGACCTCCGATTTTCCGCCTTTCATTTCTTAACAATCTCCATGTACAAACTTCACGGAGATAGTTGTTCCAATCAATAACAGTTTTGTTCGAAATATTCAATTCCTCCGCACAAAATGTTATGGATGTTAATTGTTTGGACCAACTGTAAATGAAACATATAGCGGTCACAAAAGTCATTTTGGAGCCAACGAACCACGTGCTTTGCGATAAACAATCTTTCAAGTTGCATCGCCATTGTTTGACCGAATTGGGTCCCGAATTGTGAACATACTTTTTCATTTCATGCCCATTTTCACACATTTTTCCTTTTGGGGAGAAGTCCATGGTTTTGTAAGAAGATGATCGCGTCTTCCTCCGTACTTGGCAAATTAAATAAGGTTGGGCAGGTTGTTGGAGCTTCACCCATCATAAACGCAAATAATGCAAATATCACAAAGTAGAAGAGCTCAAAAAAGTCACTGTGATGCCGTGGACAGCAAAATCGCAATAGACAGAAAAATAAAAGAAATTTCCCAAACCTCTCTCTCCGAATTTTAAATCTCACGGGTGGACAAAAAAAATTGACTCTCTGATGGATTAATCATGCCAGTCACTTGGTTACCATGACAACGTTGTCATGCAAAAAACGTCGATGCCTACCGGAAGGGAATTCGGTAAGTGAAAAACGTCATCGGTTGAATTATACACAAGTACCAAAAGTTTTATCTTGATATTAATATTTATCTAGGATTTATAAAGCTTCTTTTGGACTTTATTGGTCATTTCAAATGTTGTCTTTGTAGCGATTCTACTTGTCTTTAATTTCCATAGTAGGAATGATATTTCCTGGATTTCTTTTGTAGTTGTGTGATCACCTCTTTTTTGGCCTTGGATCCGGTTAGTTTCTTGGTCCTTGGCGTTGGTATTTCTAATTTTCATTTAATTTAGTAGGGTGGGTTGAAACTTCGGCAGAAGGCGAGTCAGAGTAATATGTTATGGCATTTTGCTAAATGGAACACGGGAGAATAGCGGAGAAAACGACCGAACACAACGTTTGGTTCTAGCCAATCATTCTTTTTAATATGGCTTGAAAATGAACTTAACAACTCTGGCTGGACTCAAAATTTTACCACTGAATTCAAAACACTATCTCAACTCTCTCTAAAACAATAGAGAATGTGTGCCTTTTATATTACTCTGACTCCCCCCCCCCTGCTTTAGCTTCAACACATTTTATCTCAAAAAAAATTAATTATAATTTACATTTCTTTATTTCTGTTTCCAATTTTAATTACAGAGATTAGAAATTGTTCAACTAATCAGTCTGGAATTTTAATCCCCAGCCTGATTATTTTTGTACATACTATTTTAATTAATCACAAACCTTTTATTTTTTAAATTAAAACACTTTTTTCCCTTAAAGAATACTTTTATCAGATAATATTGTATAAAAGAAAGACAAGTTATAATTCATTAGTTTCTAACTTATCTCTACATTTCCCTGTATTTTAATTTCTATATTTTCAAGTATTGATTCTGATATATATATTTTTTAATTTTATATATATTTTTTAATAGATAAAAACAAGATAACTATGTAACTCGTATATACACACACACCTGTGCAACGCGTATATATACACA
Organism: Epiperipatus broadwayi; assembly: GCA_028023455.1. Classification (NCBI taxonomy): domain Eukaryota; kingdom Metazoa; phylum Onychophora; class Udeonychophora; order Euonychophora; family Peripatidae; genus Epiperipatus; species Epiperipatus broadwayi. The sequence goes on along the minus strand of JAQFVV010007487.1, from coordinate 50,507 downwards.
CTGTTACTATATATATATATATATATATATATAATGCTTTTACATGTAAATAAAATGCATTTTTATTTCTAGGCATATAAAATGCTACTTAAGGAACAAACAGATTTTATGCTCACTGGACTCGATTTAAAAAGTACGGAACAGGCCATATTTATATCATTAATGCAGGTAAATTTCTGTATAATAATATAGTTAATTAATTATATTTATATTTTACTTAGAATATTATTGTACAGTTATGTCTTTTATTTCATCTAATCTCAGCAAAAATGGGGGAAATATGAATTAGACTATAGGAATCATTCTGACATCTATTTCAAATCAACATATAACATGACACATATGATTGTTATATTAATTTATTATAAAATAAAAATATTAACTCAATGAGTAATGTTTTTAAATTTTCAATTCAACAGCTCTTAAATATTCTTTTAAGTAAAAATTTAAAATAAAAATGATTAAAGTTTTGTTATCAGAGAATTTTCTATGCTTTACACAACTTTTCTTTATTTTGAGAATTCTCTTTATTAAAGATCGGTATATTACCTTTTTTAATTATTGTTTCTAACATTGACACTTTTATTCTCTATATAACAATTTCTTTTTAATAATGTTTTTGTCGTCAGTAATAATACTTATTTAACTATTCTCATACTATCAGAGAACAGTTAAAGAAAAATCTTGATACCCTAAAAAGCAATCCAACTTTATTAAAGAAAGTAATAAAATATCAATGCTTTTGTTCATATGCAAAAATGCTAAAATTTATTCAAAAAAAAAAAAAAAAATTGTCAACTTAATTATTGGAAAGGTTCATCTCTACTACCGGTTTTTGCATTTAAATTTCAAATTGCTATAAAATTATTCATTTACCTTTCTGACCAGAATGTGATAGATGAATTTTAACTCAAGCATGTGGTTCAGTAATAACTATAAAATCAACAGCAATAAAAATAACATGCAAGCAAGCAGACTAGGGAATATCCTGAAACTATATATATATATATATATATATATATATATATATATATATATATTGTGCCATTACAATTTGGTCACTAGCCAAATTTATAGTAATGTGCATGTAGAAAAGGTAAAACAAAATCATCATCACGATTTTATATAACCATAAAGGAAGTTGTAGGGCATACAAGTTTAAACCCTACAAGGTCCAATTTCAAAAGCTTTAAACAGAAAGAATGGGACAACAATTATATGCTTTATTTGTGTGTGTGTTGATAGAAAGGTAATACACACATTTAAACTATTTAATATTTAATTTTTCTTTAAAAAGCAAAGTTATAATGCATACATATAGGCAATGTATGTGTAAATTATTTAATTGTTTTATATTTCAAATATTAAACATTTTAATTTTCTTTAAAACTAACCTATGCTTGATCAATTCTAACATTTTTTTCTATACTTTTATTTTGCTTTTCTTTAATTATAAGTGGGATTTAAAAGTTACAGATTTAATTAAATAATTGGGTTATAATTACTAAGCTAGCAATTATAGTATTTAAGGTTAGTTGATGAATGATTTGAAAGAATGCAGGATGTGTGTACATTACATACAAAATTTTACATTTCCTAAATATTGAAAGAAAAGGAAGTATTAAATCTGTTAAATTATTTTTTTTGTACAATTTTTTTTGTTAAAAGAGGAAATCTGTTTAATCAGATATCGATCTTTGTAGTGAATTTTTTGTAAATGATTGTCACTTTGGAGCTATAATTTTTGAAATTTTCTTATCAAGATCTAAAGAAGGAAGCTCAAAGATTTGAAGTGTTACCTGGATGTTAAAAAGAAAGAAAAAAACAAAAGAAAGGAAATAAGAATTGAGTCTATTTTTTTTTTTAAAACAAAAGTGTCTGGAAAAAGGATTAAACTTTTCAGTTGAAAAATACTTTGGTTGAAAATAAATTAGAGATCTAATTAAAACAAATTTGTCCAAAAATAGCAAGTGATGCTATCTCTGATTGGTTAAGGTAGCTAAAAATTGGATATAAAAAGCTGTCTTGATTTATTATTGTGATTGATTCAGATATTAAACTATAATATTGAACGTTGAAAATATAAGAGATGGCGGGCTAGAAAAATTATATGTATATTCCATTTACTGACCATCTGGAGGAAGCTGCACATCACATAGGAAAGAAAAGATGTGTCTAAAATAATATTCTACACCTTTCAACTGACCAGATAAATAAGATGTTTTTAATAGAAGAAAGAAAGCATTCACCTGCATTCAAAGAAGATGAATTAATCTACTGATAAATATTAATCATCAAGTCCAATTAATTGTTACAACAACTGATTTTGAACTCAAGAAAATTTACAAATGGGAAAACAACTGCTGTATTTCATCCACATGCTTGACAGGAAGAGAAGAAAAATTTACTATAATGATTTCCAAAGTGTCCACTAAAGCAAATAACCTCAATAGAATCATCATCATCAAATAGTTATCCACCTCAAGAAAGAGATTGTTCCCAGTAAAACGGAAATGGTAGCTACAGAAATATAAACATTATACAAGACAAGTTTGAACCCTTGGAAATTCGTCACAAGCAAAAGATCGGTAATATGACTTTTTATATCTATTTTCTTTATGATATCAGTCTTAATAAACATTTTAGCAATAAAGTGGTATATTTTATTTAAAGAACTTTTAAAGACTATTCAGATCGATTAAAACAAGAATGTCTTACCAATAATAACTTTGAGCTTCATAAATGATCTTGAATGTATGAAAATGATTTGTTTATTAATTTTACAGTTATGAAATATGAATATGTACAACAATTTTTATTTTTATTTTTTTTATGGTATTATGATTTTAGTTTTAACTAATATATTATTATTTTGGTTTTAAATAATATTTTGTTATTATGGGATAAAACACGCACATACATCATAATATTTTTATATGTGTATAATTGGAAGTGAATGTGAAATAATGAGTAGTATTAGAATATTAGATTATTTTGTTTCAAGTTCAGTATAGATTTCAGCGCTTGGAAGGGAGGGGGAGAAAATAATTTAAAACTTTTTCTAAAACTTGCTCTTTCAATTTTTACTAACATTTTTTTTTACATTCTATTTGCATGTTGGATTTTAAAGTATGTGTGCCAATGAGCAGATAATATTTTTTTTTAATACTTTTCTCATGGAGTGAAAATCATGGTCAATGTGACGTCCAACTTAATACAAAATACATTTGAAGGGAAAGGGGGAAGAACTTAAAATTAATCTGAGGATTGTTATATAATCAATTATTATTATTATTCATGTCAATTTTTCATATTTATCTAGAAATTTTTATGTATACGTTAGAAATGTAGTAATAAATATTAGTTTGTTTTATTAAACGAGGCGTATATATTTCATTAAGTGTAGTCTTTGTTAAGTGTGATTATTCATCATCATCAATGGTTGAATATTAGTTATTTAAGATATAAGTAAGTATGCTAAAATTAAGCAATAATTATGCATTTCTTTATAAAATTTAGTTTTATGTTTAGGCTTAGTCCTAGAGCTGTAATTGAAACCCTTGTCATTATTGTTATTATTATCATCATCATCATCGTCATCAACATTTTAATTAATGAGATGTTGAACTGTTTAAAGGCCATAATTAAATATTGATTTTATAATATTTAGTGATTTCTTAGTATTATTATAACCACATCCCATCATCTATTTCATGCAAGGATGAGTGAATTGCCATCCTAAATTAGTTATATCTAATCTGAGCTAGTGAACTTATAAAAATATTGAAACACATTTGTTATGTTAAGATCTGAGAAATGATTTATGTCTAGTATACTCCACTTTGGTTTATAGATGTTTTACTTTTACCTAAATATTAGTGCATATAGTGATATGGCTCAAAAAGCAAAATCTTCCATTTTTATTAGAAATAAAGTACCAAAAAAGGGATTCAAACCCGGGTACATGTGAAAGGTTATCAGATATAACCGTGTCTAGATTCAGATAATCTAGTGGCGCCCTGCTAGACCATATTCACTTAGTATTTGTTTAAACATGCACTTAACATCAAACCAAGAAATGAAAGGGGATAAGATTACTGTCTGTATACCTGAGTTATATTTTATTGAATTACTAGTGTACTCACTTCACGTGATTTCCCTATACGTGATTTCACATAATACTGGTTATTAACAATTTCCCCATAATTCTTGATAGTGTTATATTTTGAACCTTTACTCAGATATTATATCTTTTGATCATCATTTAATTTTTGAATTTACTTAGTTATATCTTTTGAACACTTTAATTTTGGTTACAATGGACACCCAACTGGGGCATGATATTTTGCCATATACCTGAAAAAGAGAGTCTATAGAATGATGGGAGATGTGTGGTTAAAAATAGAGAAATTTTTTTTTAGTAAAATTTTTTTTTTCAGTAAAAATTTTTTTTTTGGCTTACAAAATTTTCTTGGCCAAACATTCTTATTTTAGATGATGATGTTTAATATGATTTAATTTTTCATTGATGATGATAAAATGGGTACAGCCATAAAACAGCTTAGTTTTTTTTATCAATTTTGAAAATAGAGATGAATATCACAACTTAAGACAAAGGTGAAATAAATAATAGATTTTTTTTTGTGGAACATTAAAATGATTTATTGCCAGATAGGATAGGCATAGTAATAGTGATGGATTATGGAATAGTAGTCTCATGTGTGTTTGGGGAGTTCATTTTGTAAAAAGTCTATGATTTTAGAGGTTTGATTGGATGGTTGATCGTTGGAGTTTGGTTGGTTAGATTGCAGTTTTGATGATGAGTGAGGAGTTTTGTCATTGCCTTGAGAATGCTATGTATTTCGTGTAACTTATGAATGATCAAACCCATTCACTGCTCCAACCCAATTTATATGTTATCTTTATTTTATCATGAAGCAGTTAACAGCAGACCTGCCATGATATCAGCCTATAAGTCTCCAAGAGAGAGAGCAAGGTTTCGTTTTTGTAGTCTATAATAAGCAGGGCATTCCTTGATACTTGCCACATAAGACTCCAAGAGAGAGAGCAAGGCATAGTTTATCTATTTTAGCCCCTAAGACTTAATACATCTTTTATTGCAACAGAGTTTGCTTCATTTAATCAAGGGTTGTGGTAGTTAATAGTGATCGAATTGGGATGATCTTCTGAGTGCTCGTGATGCATTGTGTGATTATAGTGCTGTGACTGAATTCTTTTATTTATCTCAAGATTGTGAACTGCTAGTCATTCTGTGGACTGTCAATATCTGTTGGATTTCTGGGAGAATGGATGAATGTATAATTTGGGCTATTACAGACAGACATGCACTATATAGATTATTGTTGTGTAGTTCATTAAATAAGGATATTAAAATTTTTTTTTTTTGTATTTGTAATGCATAATAAGGTGAAAATCAAATCAGTCAGTTAGTCAAATATAGGTGTCAGACAGGGAGAAGATGTGTGGATTTTTGATGGTCAGGGAAATACAGATGGGATATATATAGTTTTATAACATGAGTGAACTAAATTATAGTATGGAAGAGGTTATGGAAGAGGAGAGTGTCCCAATCCCAGGGATCAGTGATCATTGTTATCCTGAAGAAGAGGATAGGGAAATTGCCTTTAAAAAGCTCAAGAAAAGAGGAAATAGAGGAAAATGCCTCTAAAGTCAGTAGCAATAATAAGGCCTCAAGTACAGAAATGGAGATGAGGAGCCAGAAGTGGGCCAGGCTCAAATAGCAAAGATGGCACCATCAGACATGGACATGATAATGCAGATGCTCAGAAGTATGAGAGAAGATAGTAAGCAAAGTACGGTAAATCTAGAACAAAAGATAGAGAAAAATAATAAAAGTATGATAAATCTAGAACAAAAGCTAGAGAAAAATAATAAAAGTATGGTAAATCTAGAACAAAAGTTAGAGAAAAATAATAAAAGCATAGAGAGTCTAAGAGAAGATTGGAAGCAGCTCATAGAAAGATTAAGAGATGATGGAAAAGGCATAGAAAGAGTAGAAAGTTTAAAACAAGAGGATAAGAGGTGTGAAGATGAATTAAAAGATCGTATTAATGTAGGGCTGCAGGATCAGTCAAACCCAAATTCAAGGCAAAATGATGTTAGCACCAGTCCAGATGACTGTAGGGATAGCTCAGAACAGAGTCAGTCAGAGAAAAGGATGCCTACTTTAGTTAACAATCCACAAGGTGAAAAAGAAGTAGAAAGGCCGATATTAGCCATAATACCAAATCTCCCAGTAAAGAAAGTAAATGAGTTGATGACCAAAGAGCAGATTGGGATAGATCATGAAGTGAAAAGAAGGAAAAGAGAGTTGGAGGAAAAACTTCATGCATCCAATAAGATGATTGATTTAAGAGATGAAATAAGGGAGATGAAACCAGTTATTTTAGAAAGAGAACAAAAATTTCAACAGTCTGTAGTTCTCAATCTAGTAACTAACCAGCATGTGTGGTTTCAAAAATCTGTCTTCTTAAATAGATTGGAGATACCTTATATATGGTATAGAGAGGCAATCTTTCTGAAAAATGTAAATGTCCAAATCTCTCTGAAAAATTCAACTGCTCTGGAAAAGTCAAAAATAAGTTATATCTGGTACAGAGAGGCAATCTCTCTGAAAAATGTAAATGTCCAGTGGGTATCAGACAGAGAATCAATCTCTCTGAAAAATTTAAATGCTCTGTTAAATTTAAGTGTGCCTTATATTTGGTACAAAGAATCAACCTTTTTAGAGAGTTTAAAAATAAATTATACATGGCACAGAGAATCAACCTCTCTGGAAGATGTAATGAATTATCTCTGGTACCGAGAGTCAATCTCTCTGAAAAACTTCAAGGCATATTATGTATGGTACCAAGAGTCCATATTTCTAAATGGAGTTTGTAATAGGAGGTTATATAAAATAATTCCTCCAGATATGTTTTATAAATATCCAGTCAAGATGAAAAATGGAAATATTAAAAAGGGACTGGATGTACAGGTGCATTTTTATGCCGACCATATGGTTTGAAAAGAAAAAAGCCATTCCAAATTACCAAGAAAATAGGAGAAAATGCCTTTATGCTTGCTGCTCTTGATGGGAATAAGGGGACCTATAATGCTAGGAGTTTGATCCCTTATACTTCAGCAGAATAGCCTGGCAAAGATCTCCAAATAAATTATTTTTAGGTTTTTTTTTTTTTTAATGAAAGATATATTTACCAGTAGTTAATTTTTTTTTTATATATATTATAAGTATTTATTAGTTAGGATTTTTTTTTAAATATAGTTAAAACAAAAGTGCTGATGATTTTATCCGAAGGGGGAGAAAGTTGTGCCATTACAATTTGGTCACTAGCCAAATTTATAGTAATGTGCATGTAGAAAAGGTAAAACAAAATCATCATCACGATTTTATATAACCATAAAGGAAGTTGTAGGGCATACAAGTTTAAACCCTACAAGGTCCAATTTCAAAAGCTTTAAACAGAAAGAATGGGACAACAATTATATGCTTTATTTGTGTGTGTGTTGATAGAAAGGTAATACACATTTAAACTATTTAATATTTAATTTTTCTTTAAAAAGCAAAGTTATAATGCATACATATAGGCAATGTATGTGTAAATTATTTAATTGTTTTATATTTCAAATATTAAACATTTTAATTTTCTTTAAAACTAACCTATGCTTGATCAATTCTAACATTTTTTTCTATACTTTTATTTTGCTTTTCTTTAATTATAAGTGGGATTTAAAAGTTACAGATTTAATTAAATAATTGGGTTATAATTACTAAGCTAGCAATTATAGTATTTAAGGTTAGTTTATGAATGATTTGAAAGAATGCAGGATGTGTGTACATTACATACAAAATTTTACATTTCCTAAATATTGAAAGAAAAGGAAGTATTAAATCTGTTAAATTATTTTTTTTGTACAATTTTTTTTTGTTAAAAGAGGAAATCTGTTTAATCAGATATCGATCTTTGTAGTGAATTTTTTGTAAATGATTGTCACTTTGGAGCTATAATTTTTGAAATTTTCTTATCAAGATCTAAAGAAGGAAGCTCAAAGATTTGAAGTGTTACCTGGATGTTAAAAAGAAAGAAAAAACAAAAGAAAGGAAATAAGAATTGAGTCTATTTTTTTTTTTAAAACAAAAGTGTCTGGAAAAAGGATTAAACTTTTCAGTTGAAAAATACTTTGGTTGAAAATAAATTAGAGATCTAATTAAAACAAATTTGTCCAAAAATAGCAAGTGATGCTATCTCTGATTGGTTAAGGTAGCTAAAAATTGGATATAAAAAGCTGTCTTGATTTATGATTGAGATTGATTCAGATATTAAACTATAATATTGAACGTTGAAAATATAAGAGATGGCGGGCTAGAAAAATTATATGTATATTCCATTTACGGACCATCTGGAGGAAGCTGCACATCACATAGGAAAGAAAAGATGTGTCTAAAATAATATTCTACACCTTTCAACTGACCAGATAAATAAGATGTTTTTAATAGAAGAAAGAAAGCATTCACCTGCATTCAAAGAAGATGAATTAATCTACTGATAAATATTAATCATCAAGTCCAATTAATTGTTACAACAACTGATTTTGAACTCAAGAAAATTTACAAATGGGAAAACAACTGCTGTATTTCATCCACATGCTTGACAGGAAGAGAAGAAAAATTTACTATAATGATTTCCAAAGTGTCCACTAAAGCAAATAACCTCAATAGAATCATCATCATCAAATAGTTATCCACCTCAAGAAAGAGATTGTTCCCAGTAAAACGGAAATGGTAGCTACAGAAATATAAACATTATACAAGACAAGTTTGAACCCTTGGAAATTCGCTACAAGCAAAAGATCGGTAATATGACTTTTTATATCTATTTTCTTTATGATATCAGTCTTAATAAACATTTTAGCAATAAAGTGGTATATTTTATTTAAAGAACTTTTAAAGACTATTCAGATCGATTAAAACAAGAATGTCTTACCAATAATAACTTTGAGCTTCATAAATGATCTTGAATGTATGAAAATGATTTGTTTATTAATTTTACAGTTATGAAATATGAATATGTACAACAATTTTTATTTTTATTTTTTTTATGGTATTATGATTTTAGTTTTAACTAATATATTATTATTTTGGTTTTAAATAATATTTTGTTATTATGGGATAAAACACGCACATACATCATAATATTTTTATATGTGTATAATTGGAAGTGAATGTGAAATAATGAGTAGTATTAGAATATTAGATTATTTTGTTTCAAGTTCAGTATAGATTTCAGCGCTTGGAAGGGAGGGGGAGAAAATAATTTAAAACTTTTTTCTAAAACTTGCTCTTTCAATTTTTACTAACATTTTTTTTTACATTCTATTTGCATGTTGGATTTTAAAGTATGTGTGCCAATGAGCAGATAATATTTTTTTTTAATACTTTTCTCATGGAGTGAAAATCATGGTCAATGTGACGTCCAACTTAATACAAAATACATTTGAAGGGAAAGGGGGAAGAACTTAAAATTAATCTGAGGATTGTTATATAATCAATTATTATTATTATTCATGTCAATTTTTCATATTTATCTAGAAATTTTTATGTATACGTTAGAAATGTAGTAATAAATATTAGTTTGTTTTATTAAACGAGGCGTATATATTTCATTAAGTGTAGTCTTTGTTAAGTGTGATGATTCATCATCATCAATGGTTGAATATTAGTTATTTAAGATATAAGTAAGTATGCTAAAATTAAGCAATAATTATGCATTTCTTTATAAAATTTAGTTTTATGTTTAGGCTTAGTCCTAGAGCTGTAATTGAAACCCTTGTCATTATTGTTATTATTATCATCATCATCATCGTCATCAACATTTTAATTAATGAGATGTTGAACTGTTTAAAGGCCATAATTAAATATTGATTTTATAATATTTAGTGATTTCTTAGTATTATTATAACCACATCCCATCATCTATTTCATGCAAGGATGAGTGAATTGCCATCCTAAATTAGTTATATCTAATCTGAGCTAGTGAACTTATAAAAATATTGAAACACATTTGTTATGTTAAGATCTGAGAAATGATTTATGTCTAGTATACTCCACTTTGGTTTATAGATGTTTTACTTTTACCTAAATATTAGTGCATATAGTGATATGGCTCAAAAAGCAAAATCTTCCATTTTTATTAGAAATAAAGTACCAAAAAAGGGATTCAAACCCGGTACATGTGAAAGGTTATCAGATATAACCGTGTCTAGATTCAGATAATCTAGTGGCGCCCTGCTAGACCATATTCACTTAGTATTTGTTTAAACATGCACTTAACATCAAACCAAGAAATGAAAGGGGATAAGATTACTGTCTGTATACCTGAGTTATATTTTATTGAATTACTAGTGTACTCACTTCACGTGATTTCCATAATAGATTTCATATAATACATTGCTCATAATTTGCTTATAATTCTTAATAGTGTTATATTTTGAACCTTTACTTAGTTATTTCTATTTGAACTCATTTATTTTGGTTACAATATATATATATATATATATTGTAACCAATATATATATATATATATATATATATATATTAATCTTCCATTTTGACATTCAAATGATTTATTATTACTTGATAACAATATCTTTGTAAGATCTTGTGGTTAATAAATTATTCTAGCAGATATATATATATATGATAAACAAAACAAGTTATAAATTTCGTAACTTGCTCTAGCTTGCAATTTATGATCACTAGATGGAACTTTACCAATAGCTCCTAAACAAGCTTTTTGTTTACATAAACGCTGAGAGAGAGAGCATTCAATATCTCTTTTGTTATCTCCAACCACAAGACCATGGTTTTGAGCTAGCTGGCTCACTTCAGTGATGGGTAGGAGGGGTAGGAGAACAGAAACTAGATCTATATACTGACTCTACAATCAGAATTTTATGAAACAAGTGTCTATCAGTCTGAAAGCATGAATTTTTCAGATATGTAAATATCTTCAAATGATATATATTGCAGAGGCTTTTACTATATGGTGAAACTGAACTGATATCAGACCCATATAGCTGCCTAGTTTGTTTGACTGGATTTAAAGATATTTACGAATCTGAAAAATTCATGCATTCAAACTGATAGAAACTAGTTTCATAAAATGCTGATTGTAGAGTCAGTATTTAGATCTAGTTTCTGTTCTCCTACCCATTACTGAGATGAGCCAACTAGCTCGAAAGCATGGTCTGGTGGATGGAGATAACAAAAGAGATATAGAATGCTGTCTCTCTCAGCGTTTATGTAAACAAAAAGCTTGTTTAGGAGATATATGTATGATCAATTACAACTGATGCTAATTTACAAAATACCCAATTGGACAAAAATATTAAAAAAAAAGAAAAGTATGACCCTGAATCGATAAACTTGAGAATAAAAATGAGAAATAAAAATTTGAAGTATTGTAATATTTTTGCAGTTTAAGTAAGCAAAATCATAGTAAAATATATGTTGGGTCTTACCCAAATGTTAGTTATTTAGTGTTCCATTGTTCTGCTTTTATTAAAATACCCATAATAACTTGTATTATATCCTTAAACGTTTTGATTTTTTTGTAGATATCATTTTTTATCTCTTTATTAAAATGCTTCGGCATTCCAAAAATATCTTAATTGTAAAACCCCAGTTCTGTATTATCGTATCTATTATGTATTTCTATGGTGAAGTATTTCACATACTTCACTCTACTATTTTCCTGTGTATCTATAGTTCAAAATATATTTCTTATTGCTAAATCATTTCCAACAGAATTGAAATATTTTATAGTTGTAAGATTTCAGTTCTTGCTTTTCTACCGATATTAACATTAACTCTTTTTTATTACCATTTTATAAAAATACATATATTTAATTATTTAAGGAAAAGATACAAACAAAAATCCCGTTTCTTTTTTGCTTTAATATTATCTCATCTCATTGAAAAATTCACTGTTGAAGTTTGTTCTTTTGCACCAGTTATTTGTGTAACAATTTTTCTAGAGTGTCACATCTCTTTGTTGACAGCATTACATTTGAGAACTCGTTGGAGCAAAATCTGAATTATTTACTTTTATATCTTTTGTTAAGTTTTATTTATACTTAACGTTCTATACATATTCAATCAAGATTTTTATTTTACTTGTGCTTTATTAATAAAGAAAATGATCATTCTTTAAATGAGCCATGACCTCACGTTTTTTATAACGGTACAAATTCAACTATGACTTAGTTAATATTAGACAATTCTTCCGATTTATGTAGTTTTTTTAAACTAACTACAATTTATATTCTAATATAATGATCAACAATAATATTTATTCTTTTGTTCCAAAATAGTGGTTATATAGCAACCTCTTCATGTAGTCACCAGCAACTGAATATCTAATAATTTTACTGCTGACAAACATTGAGGTCATAATTTGTTTTTGTCTACTACAGCTACAAATATAAACGTATCCATGTTAGTCATATGCACACTTATTTATTCATTTTGCATTTTAAAAAAAACTATTTTATGTCTAAATTACAATCCAATAAATATCTGAGAAAAAACAATGCGATATTTCTTTGTTGATGAGTATTGATGGGAAGTTCATTTATATTAATTCACCTTGTGAAAATAACATCGTAATAATATATGCAATAAATGGATATATATATACACAAAAAAATCAAGTCAGATGTCACATGACCTAATTTAATAAGATTGTATATATATATGAAAAACAAAAAAACACAAGTTAAAAACTTGCTAACGCTTGTATTTATGACAATAGATGGCGTTCTACCAAAAACAACATCAAGCGTAGTTTTCAGTTTACATAAACATCAGAGCAAGCATTCACTATAGCAAATAGCTTGAAATCATGATCTGAAGGTGGAAATTAAAGTTAGAGATAGTGAATGCTTGCTCTGACGTTTATGTAAACAGAAAACTACACTTGACAGTGTTTTTGGTAGAACGCCATCTATTGTCATATATATATATATATATATAACAGGGCTGAGTTCAAACCTGTTCTAAGTCATAGGGCGATACCACCAAGCATACATATATACTCAAATCCAGCATAATATTAAGTTAAATTATTATTATTTTTCTCGTTGTTTTGTATGCGTGTGTGTATATATTTTAAGTAAGTAAATAAAAATAGATTGAAACATAAGAGGGATGGGGAATTATATGGTTTGTGCATTTATATTTTGTTTATATGTGTGTTTATATTGCTGCATGAGTTCATGGATGTAATAGTTTCGTAAAAAGAAATTGATTCCAAGATGGACGACTAAAGGAAAGATTTTACAAATTTCAAAAGATATTAATTGGAAATAAATAATTCAGAAAGTTATAGATCGCTATCTCAAGGAATAAAGCTATTTTAATTGAAAAAGAAATCGATTCCAAGATGGTCGACTAAGGAAAGATTTTATAAATTCTAAAAGATAAGTTAATTGCAAAAAAAAAGACTTGAAAAGTTGCAGATCGCTATTTTGAGACAAAGCCGTTTTAATTAATAAAAGAAAATGCTATAAATAAGAGACAATGAACAGTCAAGTGTGGATCTCAAGGTAAAATTAAAATTCCTGAACATAGATAAAAAAACAAAGAAAAGAAAAGTTATTCAAAATATTTTTTATTTGCAAACCACATGGTTTAATTAAAAAGAAGAGAACAATAGCATGATTAATTGTAGTTGGAAAGCTGAACTTTGAAGGGGATTCGAGAACTGAGACTGCCATGAGCAGGATCATAGGAAAATTAGTAAAAGAAAAAAATTTATATATCTAAAAATCATGAACTGGCTGGGGTAGAAGAACAGAATGGACTGGGCTCTGCCATCCATCCTGCTGAGATACCATCATCGCTGTCCATGTAGGAGTGAAACCCTTCCTAAATTATGGAATGAACAGCATTCACCGGACACCATTGATTGCCTTATGGAAGCCTACAAAAGAAAAATTCATTTACTCATAACATCGCGGCATGAAGCCAGTGGAAAATTACTATTAATCTACACCCAGGTGATATAAAGTAGGTAACTCAAATATTTTCATAAATGACAGTAACCTCTTGAATGATAACATATCTTAGTAAAATAATGCAAAAAAGGATTAAAATTAAATAAAGAGACAGTTGAAATAATGTCCTATATAACTATACACCTAAATAGACAGGATAATGTCTGATTGCAGTTATTTTTCATGCTATGATATATATGTTTTGTTTATTATATTTATGAACTTATGCAAGTGTGTATTCAGATGCAAGTATTCGGGTACAAACCAATATCCAATTATGGGATTCTATAGGGTTTTATTATTTTTTTGTATTAATAAATATTAAGTAGTGTTTCAAAGATAATTGTGTGTGTTTAGTGTTAATTTCTTTAAAAAAAAGCATAGATTACATAGTACAATTAACGGGTAGCATTAAGAATAAAAGTAAGAAAGTAAAATGAATTGTTTTTGTGCTCCGTGCGCAGGTGATCTGTTCCCTCCACCTCTTTCCCACAGTCAACAACCACTACCCCTGAGTGAGCTATCCAGAGGTATAAGCTCTATCCACTAGAAATAAGTACTCATTCTCTCCCAGCATAATTCTTACTTACTCGTAAGTAAGATTGGCACTTGTAGTCAAATTGACATCCATAAATATGTTGGGCAAGTATATATATATATATATATATATATATATATATATATATATATATATATATATATATATATATATATATATAGACTTGCAAAATAAGCTCTTAGAAAGCAATTCAGAATATCTCCAAAATGCTGGGCTTGTTCTGGTGTTTTTAATCTAATGCTTGAATATCCTAGCATTTCACTGGTGATGCCAGTAGTAGAAACTGTTCTGGGGTTCAGGATATTCGGCAAAGCTTGTTAAGAGCTTATTTTGTGAGCACTATATATATATATATATGAATTTACTGTGTGGCCTTTTTCCATTTATAATTTTTTTATTTAAAAAACTACAGACCACTCCTTCTAAGGCAGTAATTGATCCAGGTTAATTTCCCAAATCAAAGAAAAAACAATAAATCGCCAGTTCTAAGTCGCAATCAAAAGAAATTCTCATTTTATTACTATTTTAGATTTTATATAAAGATAGTATGTGCCAAAATATATGTAATGTAGTTCAAACTATTACACCTTTTCATATTTATTACTTTAAAAGAGATTCCTGCCCCTATTAGTCAAGTATTATAATTTAATATGTAATAGCCATTATGTATGAGAATATTTAATATGTGGAGTTTTCCATTTTATAATTTTTTAGAAAGTTACCATCTCTTATTTTTCAGTCAGTAATCAGTCGAGATTATCAGTCTAATCCTAAGGAAGAGATTAAAACCGCTAATGCCAAAATACAATTTAACAAAAATTCCTTTAGTTTACATCTTAACACTGGCTATTTTACACTCTTCCTCGACTTAGGAAGTTATCTTTGATTAATTAGAATGGCAAGCAAAAAAAAAAATACTTTTGAAGGCATCTTAGTGTTGACTATTTTACTCTCCTTCTCTGATTTAGGCAGTATTAAGCTTTATTTGCTGCTGTCTTATGAAGTTAGACGCATGTAATGGTAAATAAAAAATATAAATGTATAACTTCATGTATTAAATTTTTGGACTATATTATCTATGAAATATCAAATTATATCTATTTTGTAATAAAATGATAGTAATCATCCTAATTATCATTGGGGTTGTATTATATATTATAAAGTGTTTTAGAATTATGATTAAAATCATAAACAATAAGTATAGACTAGCAATGACTTCCCTAATTTCACTCATTAAAATATTAATATACTATACTGCAATCTTAAATTATATTCGAAGCACAGATGAAATCAAATGGGTTTAAAATGTTTTCCTTTTAATTAAATTATTATAATTTATGCAACTTTAGTTAAGAGTATATTTTATAGTGAATGAGTAATTTGATATTGCAAAAAAATATTTCAAAGTTAGGCCATTTTGAATTTATTTTGATTCTTTACATTAATATATACAAATATATTTATGAATTCTTTTGTATAAAAATGAAAATCAATCTTCAATTGTAAAAATATAGGACGATTGTAATGGTTAATATTGTAATTTCTAAAATGATAATAAATTTTAGTGTTAATTAAACCAAAGTATATGAATTTATACTATCAGCTGGTAATTATTAAGTAATACAGAGTCCACTTCTTAAAATCTGCGTCAAATAAAAAGATAACACGTGATATAAAAATATTAATTGAGATTTAAAAAAAATTTTAAATTAACTGCTCTTATTTACTATGCACTAAAAATAAACAAATATTTGGTGTGTTTAGATTTAACTTGAAATAAAAGCATGGGAGATCCAGAAATTAATTAAGTCGATCCCTTCTTATAAAAAATAGGGATCACTTTAATTAATTCCTGGACCTACTTCCATTGCATTTATTTCAAGTTAAATCTAAAAATCCTAGTAGTGGTTGAAAAAACAATTATTATTTTTCTTTTTAGTACATGGTAAATAAAAGAATTTAATTTAAAAAATTTCTCTATTATTTTTAACTTTTTAGTATTAGCACAGTAAATAAAAATGAAAAACTATATTGTACTTTAAATCAATTGTATATTTACAGTTGATAATATATCATTAAAAACCACTCAACACTTAGACAATCCTAATATCAGTAACAGTCAACAATTTAAGCAATCTCCTTTTAACAATAAATATGGAATTCCACCTTTATTAATAGAATAATATACTTATATAGACACAAAAGATTACAACTTGACCAAAGAGATTGAAATAAACTTCTGTAAACATGGAAATTTAACCTATTCTGAATGGAGAACTAATAAATAGTCATTATAACATTACAAACTGCAATTATAAATTTCAAATTGTCCCAAAGTATTACTTAAACGATAAGGGAAAGAATGTTCAAGGCTAAATGTATTTGCAAGTACTAATTAAAAACAGGTCAACATTTAGACAATCCCAATATCACTAACAATCAACAATTTCAAACTGTTGTCAAGGCAACCTCCTTTTAACAGTAAAATAATCCCACCTTTTGTAATGATATCACATACTTATATAGACACCAAAAACTGTAACTTGATCACAGAGATTGAAATTATTGATACATGCACACACACACACCACACACACACATATATATATATGATCAACAGATGGCGTTTTTACCAAAAACACGATCAAGCGTTTGTTTACATAAACGATCAAAGAGTCAGAATTAACTATCTCTTTCGTTTTAGCCCACTTTCAGATCAGCTGATTTCAAGCTATTTTGCTGTCATAGTGAAAAACAGAGCCAAGAAACTAGATCTAAAAACTGACTCCAAGTGTTTATGCACAGAGTTTCTATCAGTTTGCAAGCATGAAATTTTTCAGACCGATCAAGTCTTCAAATTCAGCCAAACAAGCTAGATAGCTACATGGGTCTGATCTCAGTTCAGCTTCTCCCATAGTCAAAGCCTCTGCAATCTAGTATCATTGTGAAACCTTTAAAGGTAGATTTATGAAAAACAAAAACAAGTTTTAATCACATTAAAACCTGCTGACGCTTGTATTTATGATCAACAGATGGTAGCGTTTTACCAAAAACACAATCGAAGCGCTTGTTTACATAAACGATCAAAGAGTCAGAATTAACTATCTCTTTCGTTTTAGCTCACTTTCAGATCAGCTGATTTCAAGCTTATTTTGTTGTCATCAGTGAAAGACAGAACCAAGAAACTAGATCTAAAAACTGACTCCAAGTGTTTATGCACAGAGTTTCTATCAGTTTGCAAGCATGAAATTTTTCAGGCCGAGCAAGTCTTCAAATTCAGCCAAACAAGCTAGATAGCTACATGGGTCTGATCTCAGTTCAGCTTCTCCACATATCAAGCCTCTGCAATCTATATCATTGCGAAACCTTAAAGGTAGATTTATGAAAAACAAAAACAAGTTTTTAATCACATTAAAACCTGCTGATGCTTGTATTTATGATCAACAGATGGCGTTTTACAAAAAAACACGATCAAGCATTGGTTTACATAAACGATCAAAGAGTCAGAATTAACTATCTCTTTTGTTTTAGCCTCACTTTCAGATCAGCTGATTTCAAGTTATTTTGCTGTCATCAGTGAAAAGACAGAGCCAAGAAACTAGATCTAAAAACTGACTCCAAGTGTTTATGCACAGAGTTTCTATCAGTTTGTAAGCATGAAATTTTCAGACCGTAAAGTCTCAAATTCAGCCAAACAAGCTAGATAGCTACATGGGTCTGATCTCAGTTCAGCTTCTCGTCAAACCTCTGCAATCTATATCATTAGGAAACCTTTAAAAGGTAGATTTATGAAAAACAAAAACAAGTTTTAATCACGTTAAAACCTGCTGACGCTTGTATTTATGATCAACAGATGGCGTTTTTACCAAAAACACGATCAAGCGTTTGTTTACATAAACGATCAAAGAGTCAGAATTAACTATCTCTTTCGTTTTAGCCCACTTTCAGATCAGCTGATTTCAAGCTATTTTGCTGTCATCAGTGAAAGACAGAGCCAAGAAACTAGATCTAAAAACTGACTCCAAGTGTTTATGCACAGAGTTTCTATCAGTTTGCAAGCATGAAATTTTTCAGACCGATAAAGTCTTCAAATTCAGCCAAACAAGCTAGATAGCTACATGGGTCTGATCTCAGTTCAGCTTCTCCACATAGTCAAAGCCTCTGCAATCTATATCATTGCGGAAACCTTTAAAGGTAGATTTATGAAAAACAAAAACAAGTTTTAATCACGTTAAAACCTGCTGACGCTTGTATTTATGATCAACAGATGGCGTTTTTACCAAAAACACGATCAAGCATTTGTTTACATAAACGATCAAAGAGTCAGAATTAACTAACTCTTTTGTTTTAGCCCACTTTCAGCTAAAACGAAAGAGATAGTTAATTCTGACTCTTTGATCGTTTATGTAAACAAACGCTTGATCGTGTTTTTGGTAAAAACGCCATCTGTTGATCATAAATACAAGCGTCAGCAGGTTTTAACGTGATTAAAACTTGTTTTTGTTTTTCATAAATCTACCTTTAAAGGTTTCCGCAATGATATAGATTGCAGAGGCTTTGACTATGTGGAGAAGCTGAACTGAGATCAGACCCATGTAGCTATCTAGCTTGTTTGGCTGAATTTGAAGACTTTATCGGTCTGAAAAATTTCATGCTTGCAAACTGATAGAAACTCTGTGCATAAACACTTGGAGTCAGTTTTTAGATCTAGTTTCTTGGCTCTGTCTTTCACTGATGACAGCAAAATAGCTTGAAATCAGCTGATCTGAAAGTGGGCTAAAACGAAAGAGATAGTTAATTCTGACTCTTTGATCGTTTATGTAAACAAACGCTTGATCGTGTTTTTGGTAAAAACGCCATCTGTTGATCATAAATACAAGCGTCAGCAGGTTTTAACATGATTAAAACTTGTTTTTGTTTTTCATAAATCTACCTTTAAAGGTTTCCGCAATGATATAGATTGCAGAGGCTTTGACTATGTGGAGAAGCTGAACTGAGATCAGACCCATGTAGCTATCTAGCTTGTTTGGCTGAATTTGAAGACTTTATCGGTCTGAAAAATTTCATGCTTGCAAACTGATAGAAACTCTGTGCATAAACACTTGGAGTCAGTTTTTAGATCTAGTTTCTTGGCTCTGTCTTTCACTGATGACAGCAAAATAGCTTGAAATCAGCTGATCTGAAAGTGGGCTAAAATGAAAGAGATAGTTAATTCTGACTCTTTGATCGTTTATGTAAACAAACGCTTGATCGTGTTTTTGGTAAAAACGCCATCTGTTGATCATAAATACAAGCGTCAGCAGGTTTTAACGTGATTAAAACTTGTTTTTGTTTTTCATAAATCTACCTTTAAAGGTTTCCGCAATGATATAGATTGCAGAGGCTTTGACTATGTGGAGAAGCTGAACTGAGATCAGACCCATGTAGCTATCTAGCTTGTTTGGCTGAATTTGAAGACTTTATCGGTCTGAAAAATTTCATGCTTGCAAACTGATAGAAACTCTGTGCATAAACACTTGGAGTCAGTTTTTAGATCTAGTTTCTTGGCTCTGTCTTTCACTGATGACAGCAAAATAGCTTGAAATCAGCTGATCTGAAAGTGGGCTAAAACGAAAGAGATAGTTAATTCTGACTCTTTGATCGTTTATGTAAACAAACGCTTGATCGTGTTTTTGGTAAAAACGCCATCTGTTGATCATAAATACAAGCGTCAGCAGGTTTTAACGTGATTAAAACTTGTTTTTGTTTTTCATAAATCTACCTTTAAAGGTTTCCGCAATGATATAGATTGCAGAGGCTTTGACTATGTGGAGAAGCTGAACTGAGATCAGACCCATGTAGCTATCTAGCTTGTTTGGCTGAATTTGAAGACTTTATCGGTCTGAAAAATTTCATGCTTGCAAACTGATAGAAACTCTGTGCATAAACACTTGGAGTCAGTTTTTAGATCTAGTTTCTTGGCTCTGTCTTTCACTGATGACAGCAAAATAGCTTGAAATCAGCTGATCTGAAAGTGGGCTAAAACGAAAGAGATAGTTAATTCTGACTCTTTGATCGTTTATGTAAACAAACGCTTGATCGTGTTTTTGGTAAAAACGCCATCTGTTGATCATAAATACAAGCGTCAGCAGGTTTTAACGTGATTAAAACTTGTTTTTGTTTTTCATATATATATATAGCAAAATATTCTAGAATAAATTTAAAAAAAATCAATATGCCTATATAAAATAAAAATAAAATTTTCACTATAGCTAGCTTATGGCATTTTATGCCATCTTGAATTTAAAAATGCTATAAGTTGGCTATAATAAAGATTTTATTTTTATTTTATATAGGTATATTGACTTTTTCAGTTATAAATTGATATATGTATAACCTTTATTTATAAATCATATTTAGTATGTCCGCATAGTAATATATATATAAATAACTAAAAGTATACTGTTTACAGAGAAAAGTATTTGACATACTTTCTTTTGATTGAAAATTTTTATTTCTCATTTTTTTTAAAAAGTATACATAATCTATATTGTAAATAAACTTAATTTAATATTGTAATGTTAATTATCATCAATAACAGCAAAAACAGTAGACTATACTAGTAAAATAATATGAGGTTAAGAGTTTTTTATCTAAACCTCATTTTTCATATAAGTATTCATTTTGCTTCAGTTACCATACATCCCATCAATAACACATAGAGAAGTATGTTCTCAGAGCTATGAGGGTTAATCTATGGGTCATGTGTGTAGCATTAATTGGGTATATTTTATTAACAAGTACTATATATAAGCTAATAATTTGTGTGTTTTTCAGGAAAAAACACAATATTTTATATTCTTATTACTGCAGTGAATGCATGAAATAAAATCGATAAGTTTGAAAAACACAGAAATAATTTAATGTTAAAGAATTCAAATTCATCGATTTTTTCAGAATTTGTAACCTGCCTGTATTTCCAAGCTTAAAACGCTATAGGAAAATGCTGGTGTACAATACTATATTTTGAATGAATGTTTTTGCTGATTTTGTCATATTTAGGTAGAATTAGATAAATTATACTGACTGCAATGTTAAAGTATTCAAATTCATCAATTGTTAGGAATTTGTAACCTTAATGTAAAAAATAAAATAATAAATAAATAATAAAATAAGTCACTGGAATATTCTTTGGGGAATTTTCTTTCTTAAGTACTTTTTTTTCTCATGTGTCATAGCATCAACTGGGAAATGAACCCACTATTCCAGGATATCTGCTTGTAAAGCAGCTATCACTAACCTCTCGACCACCAATGCTTGACTTCTTAAGTACTTTTCACATTCAAGATTATAATACAAGTTCAAATGCTTTCTCTCTTTATATAATTATATGTGATAACTTTCCACATAGAAAAAGAATTATTTTCATTTATTTCTAGATAGATTTTCTAAAAATAATTTCAAAGACTTTATTATTAAACCTTATTATACAGTTTGTACTCTAAAAAATTCAAGTCAAAATATTATGTTTTTATTATTCCATTATGAATACAAAAATAATATCATTTTGACAAGCTCAAAACTAGTTTTCATTCTTTAATTTTTTTTTAAATTCATAAATATTCCTTTCTTTATTTACTTGAATATCTATCAAAAACATTACAAGTTTTTGTTTAAAATATTTTACTGCTATGAGGAAAGCCTTTTCTTTCAAATATTTTTCTATCCATATATCTCAGTAAGTGAATGTTCAAGGTAATTCTGTAAGGCATTCATTCATATCTTTATTTCTCTCTAGCAATCCCGTTGCAAAATTCCTTCTTCCCAATAGTAATTGTAAAACTTATTGATAATGAATATAAATAAGGCCATTGCACTAGGGTCAAAACTAATGAGATATTTATGTTAACATTTCATCTTCCATCCATACCTTAATAGAATGAATATTTCCATTTTTTAAGTAAATTAGCATTTTTACTTCTTATGTATGTAAAAAGAATTATTTCATAGATAACTTATTTTGCTTTCTTTTTTCTGCTTCAAAAAAATGAGAGATAATGAGGAAAAAAAAACATCTTATTTTAATATTTTTCCACTTGATTTACATATCAACATTTGAACTGTAGTTTTATAAATCTTTTTGTAACCTCCATAATAAATTGAATATATTTTATTTTTAACAAAGGGGAAATTGTTTATATGAAAACCTCACATTATTTTTTTGAAAATATGTGTAAAATTTGCATGGCCACTATAATAGATATATATCCTCTCTCTGTCCAAGAAGAGTGAATGGGATAGTGAAACATTAAATTATCCTTCTCCCATTACAATACAATAAATAATAATTATATTATGAAAGATATTTTTGATGTTCTTGCCAAATATTTTTTTGAAAATAAAAGATATTTCTTTAACAAAAACATATTTTTTAATTCAAATTCATTAACACTTAAATAAATTTTGAATCATCAGGAAGCAAGACATACTTCATATTTCTTTAATATCAGCTTTCATATCTTGCAAAACAAGCTCTAAATGAAGATGGAGTTCATAACTTTTTGTATTTTTCTTCAATTTTTTTCTTATCTTGGATATTGTTAGTTGCTTTATTATGACATAAAATATCTCTCTCTTTTCTGTCTGGGTCTTTCTATTTCTGTCAGTTTTTCATTTTTGTAGGTGTGTCACTTGCACTTTGAACAGAAGTTAGAGATGGTGATTGTTTTTTATGAACTCTTATGTTTGTCTCAGACTTATTTCTTCTGCATGGTCTGACTTCAGTTCTTTTGTTTGTTTCATAATTTGTTTTCTTTGCTAAATTCTATAAAGTTGGTATCTTGGATTATGATCAAATTTCATGCTATTAATGAATGACTTCCATTCTTACATGATATGTGGGCTACCATGGAAAGTTTATTTTCTTCATACTGATTGTGCTAAATCATATTTACAGCAATCAAAAAATCTGCCACTTGTTCAGTAGTCTTTCTTTCAATTGTAATAGCTATCTGCACAATTCTGAAATGTGAGTTATGCCTTATTATCTGTGTTATTTAACTTTCATTTATTCCAATTGCAGACAATGTTCCTAATATAGCAACTTGTCTTTTGAACAATTGTGTATAGGTTTCACAACCTTTTATCTGAAATTTCTCTTCCATGATCTGCTACTTTATTGCTTGCTTTCTTTTTTCCGACTAAAAGATAATTGTTTTTTATATTCAAGATAAGTTGTCAGTTTTCTTATCAGTGAATTTTACCATTGATTAGAGGGTCTATTTATATTGTTATATATGATGACTACTTGATATTTATAATTATAGTGGATTCAGCTCAAAATAGCTTTCTAGACTATCTAGATGCTTGGTTTGTGCATCGTCTCTTAACTGTTTCTATCTACAAAAATTGATTGACCCTTACATTTTCACCAAGTTCAGATTCACTTTTAACTGAAGTATCATCTATCTTTCTTAAACCATTACATCCATAATATACATTGATTTTCCTCTTTTGTATTGTTGTACAGTTTCTTTCAGGTTATTATAATTTAATCATTTCTTTTAATGAAGAATTATACTTTGGAAGCATCCTTATGTTGGCCTTATTTCTCAGCTTTAGCTTATGCAGTGTTTCTCCCAAGATTAAAACTTTTTCTTTTATATAATCATAGTAGTTTTTAACAGCTTCATGGACTATATTCTATACACCTATAGACAGTGTTTTCTCTATGAATTCCATCTTTTCCTGGACATATTCATCTATTTGTTTTATCATCTATACCTTTAGAATGATTATCCTATTTTCTACTCCCAGTAATTTTTCTTTCATTTATTCTTTGATTTTAACATAAGCTTCTTCCATTTCTTTTAGACTTCTATACAATTTCTTATGCATCACTTTAATTTCTATCCATATTTTTTCTTGATTTTGTTTCATTGTTGCTAGCATTTTATTATTTTTTTATTTGATTTGATTTATTACTGCTAAACTGATTTCCAATGTGAGTGCAGCCGCTGCTGGGTTTTACTTCTCAGATACTTGCACAATTTATCTTCTTCTATTATCTTCTCAGACTCTATGGTTTGACCTTCTTCATTGTCAAACAACATCATACTTATTTGTTGTTTATTGTTTTTTCCTCTTTAACTGTATTACCTTTAGCAATTTTTCAATTTGTTATTCTATTTTCTTATTTTATAAGAGTAGTATGATACATATTAGATGAAAGTACCATAGTGGTATGCTAACCAAAAATAATTAATTTGTGAATTTTTCATGAAACAACAAAATATTTTATTCCATTATCACTATAGTAAATACAAGATGTAACAATAAGTTTGCAAACAAAAATTAATTTTTTAATGAGAAAAATAAAATAACATATCAATCACTAAATAATAAAATAAGTTGCTATAATCTTCTTTGGGGAATTTTCTTTCTTGAGAACTTTTCATGTTCAAGATTACGGGAAAAGTTCAAATGCTTTCTCTCTTTATATAATTTTACATGATTAACTTTTTTCAATTAAGATAAAGAACACTTACTTTTATTTTCTGTATTTTGAAAAATATTTCATCCAGACTATAAAAAGATTGGAAGAAATTATAGGTCAAAGTATAACAATTATACATTGCTATGAATATGAAGTTATACCTGAAGGCAAAAGACAGTGGATGCAGAAGCTCCTGATGGTGCAATGATAGTAAAGTGTGAATTCCCATGGAAACAAGGTCCAGCTTTTATGTGGTTCATAGTTCTTATATGTGTGTATTAGACAACTGGCCTGCCTGATGTTCATCAAATGATAGAGACTAAATGGAGCTGATTGAATGTCACCAGGTACTTGAGTTATATGATTCCCAAAAATGTCAATTGGACATTATATTTCTCTTCTACATGCATGTTTATAATGAACTAGTTTACAGAAACATTTCAGTATTAGTAGGGAATGGCATATGCTGCTTTATCATATATATAACATTATATTTAATGTTTTCATGGTTGTATGATGAAGATAAATTAATAGTTTTGGGGATGAACTGTGTATTATTTTTTATTACATACCAATATTTTGATGGACTAGCATCCACCGTTATTAAGATTAACTTTTGAAAGAAAAAACATTAGATCTCAAACACAGTAACATGACTCATTGTGAGCAGTATTCACAATATGAGGCTTATCAAAATGTTTATTTTCCTCAGTTTTTTCACCTATTAATTTTAAGTTATATAGCTCCTTTTTTAATTGACTATGTAAAATAATGTTTAACAAAAATTTTCCTCATAGTTTGTATATTTTTTTCTTCAATAGACAAACTTTTTAGCCAAGGCTAGGTTTGAACCCATATTCATAGGGATTGCATACATTTTACTTGGTAGGAAATCTAACATTTGTCATTAAAAGATTTCTAGGCAAAATATTGTTTGATTTAATATTGATTTATGGGGACAATTTAATATTACTGATGATTTATTAGATAGGCAAAATTTATACATCGTTTGATAGTTAGATTAAAAGGAAGAGAGGGGGATGTATGATTTAAAAACTACTTTAGAGAGTAAAAGAATAGATAGTCATAGTTTTACATGGATAAGTTAGAACTAAACAGTTCATGAAATTAAAATTATAAATTGTAAAAAAAAAAATAATTAAGGATTAAAATATTGAACAATCAGTTTAATTAAAAAACTGTATATGTGAAACGTGTGTATATTTAATCTAGTTGTGGATTTTAATTATAAAGTTCACAATTAAATAATAATTAATCCTTGTCATCTTGTGAGGAGCTCCTTAAAGAAGAAATTAAGTCATTTTAATAGTTTATTCATAGCAGCCAAAGTTTCAGTCAAGATTCTGGGTTTGAAGTTAGGCTGCTAAACATTTTTTATTATTATAATGGGAAAAGTAAAAGGGGGATAGAGCTTTCTGTTATTTATTCTGAGGAGAGCTTTCTGTCATTTGTTCTTTAATGTGGTTTCCACAGTGTAGAATTACTAAAGTAATTACTAAAGTGATATCTATAATGACAAGAATTTAAGTTTAGAATTAATTGGTGATTATCTATTGGAATGCAGATATTAATAGGGCTTGTGTTCTTTTTTTTGAAAGAAAGCAGAACATTAAAATGACAAGAAAGAAAAAGAAATGATGGGCAATTAATCGGAAACATTGTCCAGATGTTTAAACTGTCAACAGAATGTCAGGTTGGGGGAGAGGAGTGAAAGAGGGCCAGACACTATAAAAGCTCTGCTATTTTGTGGAGGGGGGCTCTATCTCAAAAACTGTAGCTGGTAATGGTGGCTGGTTTTATTTCAATCTCTCACAAGTTTTCTCATTATAGGTTTCAGAGAGAACTTAGCTAAAAAGGTTTAAAAAGAAACATTTTTTTAAGAAAAGAAAATCGTTTATTATTATTTTTTTGTCTGTCTCTTGAAGAAGTGAACTTTGCCAAATTTAATAATATAGAAAAAGCAATGTCTTTTGAGTAAAGTTTAAGTTAGGTATATATCAATCCCCAGAAGTTAATCAACATCATAATTATATCTAATAATTTATCAGAAATCAGCAAAAGGTAAAAATTTAAACTACAGAAAATAAGAAAATCTAAATTTTGATTTCGCATATAAAGCATTAAATTTGAATGCTATAATTTTATATAAAGCGTTAAATATGAATATTAATTGAACTAAGAAAAATGCAACAAGAAGTGGACTCATATATTTAAAAAATTAAAACAAGTTCTACTCAGCAGTAATCCACAGAAATCAAAATGAGGAAATTTTCACAACAGCTTAAAAACTTTATATATTTGGGCATAGGAATCGAACTCTATCATAAGGAATTTTTCTACATAATGTCATATGTGCACATAAACTGATCAAAGAGAGGAAAAACAGAGAAAATGGAAACCAGAAATCTAAAGGACATTCATGGAGAACTATTTAAGTATAATTTTATCATTATTGCTATTCTGGTAGAACCTTTAATTTAAAAAAAAAGAAAGGAAAAGAATTTTTCTATTATTTATCATATATATCCATTTAAAATTAATCCATGTATGTGCTTATTAAATGCTTTCATTATTATTATTATTATTTTGGAGGTAGATAAAATGGTCATGGTTTGCAGACCGTACTGCCGCCGCCAGATGATGCGGCGACATCATCAACAACCGGCCTGAAAATGGCAAGTGATAAATTGTTTTACAAAATGCCTCAAAATCGACAAATAAAAATGCCTAAGGCAATATATGTACAGCAAATAAATCGAAAACTACAAATTAAAAAAAATGGAAGAAAATGCTAAAAAATTCAAATAGTAAAACCAAAAAATCATGAAAATTCCATTATGAGCTATACCCCCCCCCAAATAAAAAAAACGCCTCAAAATCAACAAATAAAAATGCCTAAGGCAATATATGTACAGCAAATAAATCAAAAACTACAAATTAAAAAAAATGCAAGAAAATGCTAAAAAATTCAAATAATAAAAACAAAAAATCATGAAAATTCCATTACGAGCTATACCCCCCCAAATCAAAAAACGCCTCAAAATCGACAAATAAAAATGCCTAAGGCAATATATGTACAGAAAATAAAAAAGAAAACTACAAATTAAAAAAAAATGCAAGAAAATGCTAAAAAATTCAAATAATAAAAACAAAAAATCATGAAAATTCCATTACAAGCTATACCCCCCTCCCAAAATAAAAAAAAAACGCCTCAAAATCGACAAATAAAAATGCCTTAGACAATATATGTACAGCAAATAAATCGAAAACAACAAATTAAAAAAAATGCAAGAAAATGCTAAAAAATTCAAATAATAAAACCAAAAAACCATGAAAATTCTATCAAGAGATATACCTTCCTCTACAATCTGACAATTCACAAAACATGGCGGCCAAAAAAAGCGGGAAAATATGAAAAAATCAAATCATTTACCTTCAACATAAATATGCACCTAAGTTCATATTGAAAAGCAATTAATTGTTCTCTGGCTTTCAAATTACAGCATATGTAAATGGAGCAGTAATATTTAAATAATCAAAAAGCAATCATTACCGACCCCTCCCCACTAATCAAAACATAATAAATGGTATCAATATTTTAAGATTATTTAAGTAACAGACCTAATAAGAATTCATAACACAGATTAATACGTAGTAAGTAATTAAATAGAATTATAGTAAGTTTAAAAGAGAAGATGGAAAAATTACCTTGTTGCATTTTTTTTGTTCAAGAAATTGTTTTTCACTGTTATATAGATTAAATCACAGATTGTAGTTTCAAAATGACTATCCCCTTCCCCCATTTAGTGACTTTTCTAAAACTAAGAACTCATAACACAGATTAATATGTAGTAAGTGATTAAATATGGCAACAACGGACTAACTTTTATAAAATGTACTAAATCTTATGAATATTTAAAAAATCAAACACTATTTGCACATGTGCTGTGCATTATTTAAGTAATAGATATAACTACTCAACACAGATTAATACAGTACATAGTAATCCAGTTTAAAAAAGAAAGTGGGAAAAATTACCTTGTTCCAAATTCAGTTCAGAGCCATTTGCACAATGATGACTCGATCATGATGTTCTGCAAAATGTAGCTTTGTTGGTAAATTTCTTAACACTTTTAGCAATGATGATTCCAGCAGATTAAAAAAATTATTTAATAGAAGGTATCTACAAACACTAGCAGAGTTATTTAAATCAAGTTATGCACACACATATATAATATCCCAATTCATTTTAAAAATAATAAACAATTGTCCACTATATTCATATTATTTTCAATTATGTTTTTATTTAAACAAAGTTGCAAGTGCATCTACATTTTTTAATGAGAGATGTGTAATTACAAACAAGAAATCTCCCCCCCCCCTTACTTGACAGCAAAAAAATATACTGTAAATACTTTTAAAAGAAAAGTCTTTCAACATCAAATTATTTATCTTTAAAGCAATTAATTGTTATCTGGCTTTCAAATTATGACATATGTAAATTGATCAATAATATTTAAATAATAATCAATGTAAAAAAGGAATACACAAAACATAATTACCAAAGTCTTTTGGAACAGATTTTAACACTAGTAGTAAGAGCAAATATGGCAGAAATTAGCGGGGAAAAAAAGTTTTTAGTTAAAGTTTGCACATATCTAATTTGTATTCTTCTCCATCAAAAAATAATACTAATTAAGTTTGTCAAAAAATAAACATTATCCCAACAACTTGTATTTCTAGCAGTACAAAATAATTAACATGTCAAAATAGAACAAAGCTGGTATTTCAAAAGTCTAGTTCACTTATGTTTTAATTAAATTTGTTGGCTTTGGAAATTATATTTTTGATGTAATATCTCTATTACGTCATATTTCATTTCACAGTTTGTTCTTTCAAAATGAAAGCACATACTATAAAAGAAGGATGACCAGTATTATTTTTGGGTATCATGACGTAATAAAGATTTTACATCAAAAATATAATTTCCAAAGCCAACAAATTTAATTAAAACATAAGTGAACTAGACTTTTGAAATACCAGCTTTGTTCTATTTTGACATGTTAATTATTTTGTACTGCTAGATATACAAGTTGTTGGGATAATGTTTATTTTTTGACAAACTTAATTAGGATTATTTTTTGATGGAGAAGAATACAAATTAGATATGTGCAAACTTTTACTCAAAACTTTTGTTTCCCGCTAATTTCTGCCATATTTGCTCTTACTACTAGTGTTAAAATCTGTTCCAAAAGACTTTGCTAATTATGTTTTGTGTATTCCTTTTTTACATTGATTATTATTTAAATATTATTGATCAATTTACATATGTCATAATTTGAAAGCCAGATAACAATTAATTGCTTTAAAGATAAATAATTTGATGTTGAAAGACTTTTCTTTTAAAAGTATTTACAGTATATTTTTTTGCTGTCAAGTAAGGGGGGGAGAGAAGATTTCATGTTTGTAATTACACATCTCTCATTAAGAAATGTAGATGCACTTGCAACTTTGTTTAAATAAAAACATAATTGAAAATAATATGAATATAGTGGACAATTGTTTATTATTTTTAAAATGAATTGGGATATTATATATGTGTGTGCATAACTTGATTTAAATAACTCTGCTAGTGTTTGTAGATACCTTCTATTAAATAATTTTTTTAATCTGCTGGAATCATCATTGCTAAAAGTGTTAAGAAATTTACCAACAAAGCTACATTTTGCAGAACATCATGATCGAGTCATCATTGTGCAAATGGCTCTGAACCGAATTTGGAACAAGGTAATTTTTCCCACTTTCTTTTTTAAACTTGCTTACTATGTACTGTATTAATCTGTGTTGAGTAGTTATATCTATTACTTAAATAATGCACAGCACATGTGCAAATAGTGTTTGATTTTTTAAATATTCATAAGATTTAGTACATTTTATAAAAGTTAGTCCGTTGTTGCCATATTTAATCACTTACTACCTATTAATTTGTGTTATGAGTTCTTAGTTTTAGAAAAGTCACTAAATGGGGGAAGGGGATAGTCATTTTGAAACTACAATCTGTGATTTAATCTATATAACAGTGAAAAACAATTTCTTGAACAATAAAAAATGCAACAAGGTAATTTTTCCATCTTCTCTTTTAAACTTACTATAATTCTATTTAATTACTTACTACGTATTAATCTGTGTTATGAATTCTTATTAGGTCTGTTACTTAAATAATCTTAAAATATTGATACCATTTATTACGTTTTGATTAGTGGGGAGGGGTCGGTAATGATTGCTTTTTGATTATTTAAATATTACTGCTCCATTTACATATGCTGTAATTTGAAAGCCAGAGAACAATTAATTGCTTTTCAATATGAACTTAGGTGCATATTTATGTTGAAGGTAAATGATTTGATTTTTTCATATTTTCCCGCTTTTTTTGGCCGCCATGTTTTGGGAATTGTCAGATTGTAGAGGGAGGTATATCTCTTAATAGAATTTTCATGGTTTTTTGGTTTTATTATTTGAATTTTTTAGCAATTTCTTGCATTTTTTTTAATTTGTTGTTTTCGATTTATTTGCTGTACATATATTGTCTGAGGCATTTTTATTTGTCGATTTTGAGGCGTTTTTTTGATTTGGGGGGGGGGGGGTATAGCTCGTAATGGAATTTTCATCATTTTTTGTTTTTATTATTTGAATTTTTTAGCATTTTCTTGCATTTTTTTTTAATTTGTAGTTTTCGATTTATTTGCTGTACATATGTTGTCTTAGGCATTTTTATTTGTCGATTTTGAGGCGTTTTTTTGATTTGGGGGGGGGGGGGCTATAGCTCATAATGGAATTTTCATGATTTTTTGGTTTTATTATTTGAATTTTTTAGCATTTTCTTGCATTTTTTTTTAATTTGTAGTTTTCGATTTATTTGCTGTACATATATTGCCTTAGGCATTTTTATTTGTCGATTTTGAGGCATTTTGTAAAAAAATTTATCACTTGCCATTTTCAGGCCGGTTGTTGATGATGTCGCCGCGCCCTCTGGCGGCAGCAGTACGGTCTGCAAACCACGACCAATAAAATTAATATCAAGTCATTTTGTATGTGCCTGTTAAATACTTTTATGATTATTATCATTTAGGGGTAGATGAAATTAATGCCAAATCATTCCGTATGTGCCTTGTTTTAAATGCTTTACATTTTTTTATGATAACAGGGAAAGGTATTGTTGTGGGTAATGTTTTTTTGAATCGAATCAGGGATTTTTATCAATTGCTTAGTCCTAATGCTATGTTTTATGAAGTTTGCATCATTGTTGGGCTAAAATATCATCATTATCTTATAAAAATGCAGAGAAGTAGTTTTGAAATTGTAATGCGCATTTCTTATTATTTTTATCATAAAGTTAAAGCTAGATACAAGCTAATTAAGGCTTGGAAATATTATTGGCTCATGTTCCAGTGTACTATTTTGCAAGAGTAATGTAGATATGAAAGTTTTACTTGTACAAATTGATGTTAGACCTGGATATATGTGGGTGGACAGCCCCCACCAAGCTAGTCGAGTCATAGTTTAGCTCCCTCCCCAAGATATTTATACTATATTTATAAAGTATTTAAATACAGTGGAAGAGTTTTCCCACTTATTTATTCTCTACACCATGAGATGATTTCTTTGTTGATGGCCAGAGGTTGGTTGGTAAATCCAAGTCTCTTTATATCACTAGTGATAAAAATCCTAGCATATCTAAACCTTAGTGAAAAGGTTTTCTCTTATCCGGGTCACTGCCTGCCTCATGTTAATGTTGATATACCTTACAGGTGTATGACATCTAGCTATTACTAAGCATTACTTAGAAATGTTGGATACAGTGTCGCAAACTCAATTTGATGTCAGAATGAGTGCAGGTATTGTGTGTTCGATTGGTATACTTGAACTTATTTTGTTGATGTATTTTAATTTATCAATAAGAGCCAAGAGTAATAATGTCAATAAATATTCAACTTAAGGGTTAAATAAAACCAACAAATGTGTAAGCAATGCATAAGCAATGTGTATCTGAAATTATTTAATAAATATATCTGCAGCCAGCTGAGAACTTCGCTGGAAAGGTAATATTACTAAACTATTATTATTGTCATAAGAATATGAATATAGTGTGTATGCACGTATTATGATGATTGAGCTAGATACTGATTCGTTGACATTTGAAAGTAACCAAAATTAACTTAATCCCACCATACATAAACTATCTCTATTGTTTAGCATAGGGCAAGGAATATTAGATTAAAATCATTAAATAAAATTATTAAATTTTATTATTGGAAGCATTAACCTTAGAAACAAATCAGTAACTAAAAGCATTAAACATTAGGGGGGAGAAATTTAATATTCACTATATCTGGAATAAAAATGAGAAAAAAAATGTAATAGATGTGCAGGTATATAATATTTTTGTCCGTCTGATATTAATATTATTCCATGGTAATTGTGGTTCCCTAATAATTAAAAAAAACGAATACTTATATTTTGAAACCTCTTGATATTATTTATTGATTTAGGGATATTAATGTGTTTAGATTTTTTTAAATCATAATACAGTTGTAGAACAGGGGAAAGCCATGTGAGACAACAAGTGAATGTTTATATTATGTATTGAATTGTAGTATGTCAATAAAATATGTTATTTGTTTTAAATAAAATTTGCATATGTCTCAATGTTTTGTGGGTTATTATTATCTAGACATCTCAAATCCAATCATACATCAATATATTATTATTAATAGTTGAATCATCATTTTCATAAATAATATCCGGTAAAATTATTTAAAATGGTTAATTTCTGATACTTAGAATTACCAAATAGTTTAATATAGTTGAGGTATAAATTGTGAATAGGGATAGTTATTGAGTGATAGTGGATGCAGGGGGTGGGCATAAAATCCTTTCCCCATTCGTTGTATTCAAACACCTCTCTTGACACACTTCTTTATAACTTTACTTTAATTGGGAATATGTTTATAATATTATTTTCTAAAAGATTTGATAAGCTTAAATTATTCGAGCTTTAATGTAAATAGACATTAAACTACATTAAAGACAGCCCAAGATCACCTTGGAGGTAATCATGAGAGGAGTGTTTATCACCAATAATCTATTGCAGCTTGTACAAGTTCCACATCTAATTGTTCCAAAAACTCTAAGAAGAGATTGTAATGGGAGAAATGAGCTAGCATAATGGAAAATTTAATAGTAAAAGAGATAATAGTGTAATAGACCTAAGGATGTGAGAATGATGGAGGGGTGAATCGGGAAGATGGAGGTAGATATAAAACTATTTGTAATCGAAACAAAATTTTAATTGTGACTTTGATGATGGTGAATGGTTCGTGTGCTGAGAATAATCAAGAATTTCTAAAAATATTAATATTATCAAGTTTAATACATTTTCAATGGTCTCTTAATTGATTGATTATTGATTAACCCATTCCTTAAATATTATTGCTGAAATTTATTGATAAGTTATTGAAATTAGGTTTAACCTCCATATTTTATTAAAGTTGCAATTTGGCACCCTGGCAAATAAGATTATAGATGTTCTATGCCATCATCAACATCCCAGGAGGCTTTAGAAATAGTGTTGGCTGGGAATGATGAAGCATCCATTGATCCATTCTTAAAACATTACAATTGACATGCAACTTAGCTGCAAGTGTTTGAATGCCATATAGATTTAAATATAGGTTATAATTAATGCATAGTGTGGTCGCCTGAGCTGAAATATAAATATTACATTTGACCCATAATGAGGATGTGTGACCATTTGAATAAAGTTATAATTAGCTTAAACTGTCCGATAATATATGTTATGTTTGTAAACTCTCTCAATCACTTTAGTATATTTGAAATATAATGTGGATGACCGATCGAAAGATTACAAAATATGTTTTATATCCATTTAATAAGTTTTATACAAATTAATTAAGTAAAGAAACAATTTCCTTAGTTATATTTGGCTACAACATGGAGGCTATAAAATAAGTTATAGCTGGCTTTTCAATCTTCAATTTGTTATAATATATATATATATATATATATATATATATATATAAAGAAAGAGAGTGCACGCATAGCAGACCTGCTTCATAAACAGATTTTGGTGAGCAATTTTATTGAAAAATGACATTAATATCAATACAATTGCAATTAAAAAATTTAAATTATAAGATATAAAATTTAATAATTTTTTCTAAATTATTCAACTAAAACTAAGATGTATTTCCAGTCTAGTTTATTAAAAAGTAAAACTCCAAAAATTTCCTATATTGAAGAAAATAACTTGCTAGAATATTTTTAATGACACAATTAATTAAGTGTAACCTTAAAAAAGACAAAAACTATTATGGACTGTCAAAGAAGTAATGTATTTTCTTTCAAAAGTTAACCTTGATAATGGCGGATGCTAGTCCCTCAAAATATCGGTATGTAATGGAAAATAATACATGGTTCAGCCCAAAAACTATATATATATATATATATTAAAGGTAAAAAGGAAAAAAAAATTTCCATTAGAAATAATGAATTATTTAATAATTTTAATTCATACTATCTATTTGTTTTATATATACACATGTATGTGTGAATTTTGTGTATATTTTCAGCAGGAAATTAATTTTGTCTTGTGAAAATATATATTTTTAATAAGTATATTATTTTGACAAATTAAAATATCATGTGAGATAACATCAGAGAGCGCACACATTTTCATGGGTACCCACATATATATGTGAAAACAGATCATTATTTACACATCATTTAAAGGTGATAGCTTATTTTTTTATTATAATATGACAATTCCCATATATTGCAGCATGTCTATTCACATAGATATGTATGATGTAGACACATATATGTTAAAATTAATCATACATTATAAATTATTAAAATGAATTACTGAATTTTATTATTAGTTTATCACAATTTTGATATGTAATTTATATATATATGTTTTATGTAAACCTATTGAAATATTGTAAATCACAATGTGATAGTTATATATTTGTGTATTAATGAAAATCAGAATGTTCAATGTATATTTATAGCATACTCAGCATTAATTTTATTTTGTTTCTAATTAATAAATTTCAGTTTCATTGCTAAACTTATTCCAGTGAATTTACTCAATCCTAAAATAGTTTTAGAATATTATATGTTTGTATTATATCTTTTTGACAGTAACAATTAGAAAACTTTTGCTCACTGAGCTGGATTCATGAATAAATAAATATCTGCTATATAAAAGAAATTTATATTTAGTGTTTATGGACATCCAGTTAATGATGATTTCATTACTTCTCTAATACTGGATGCTATTAAGGGAATATCCTTTAACATCTATGCACTGCATTTCATTTTAATTATTTAGAAATTATGTTTATAATTGGCCAGTACATTGATCATACTAAATGCACAGAGTATGGCAAGCATTAATCTATAGTAAACCCATTTTAAATCCAGTCCCAAGATTGACTGTTGATTTATTGTTATTTCTGATCATTCATGATGATGAATGATTACTACTTTTGTGTAATGCTGGTAAATGTATAGTTAGTTCTGTGCTGATCTCTCACCTCATATTCCTCATATTCACTATGACATGGTCATTCTTTTATATTCAATTTTGTACTTTGGAATTGGCATTGATTTGGTGGTGATGAGTGCCATCACCCAGGTTCACCCATGAATTAGAACTGTCACAATATATATATATATGTAAAATAATACAGATTTTAAACTTCTCCCTCGATAATTTAATATACAAATTAAAAAGCGTATGCAACACTTGAACGAGAAGCTATACCGATTCCAAAAATTATTATGCGCTAAGCGCTTTCGAGGCCATTTGCCTCATATTCATAGCGATAATGTGAGGTGCAGAACAAAGAAATAGGGCAAGAAAACAAAGTGGTATGCAAAATGTATGCAAATGATCAAGATAGTCCAACGTTTGGAGATGTCAAAGCAGGTATCGTGTCTATTGATAGCGTTATTATATATGTAAATAAAAGGAATATTGTCAGACTATGCATTAAAAGCACATTACATGTTGTTGAATAAAAGATCATGAATAGAATGACAGAATAAGCTCACTTGTTTGTGAGAACTCTGTTGTTTATAAGCATACCTTTATCAACATAGTTGGTTATTCAGATAGAAATTAATTTACAAGCCATAAGGAATATAGCTCTTAAGATAGTACACAATTCAAGGCAGCATTTCTTTTTTACAATTTGATTGTAATATTTCAATAAGATTTAATATGTAAACTTTAAATTAAACACATCTCAATTTATATATAAACAAAAGTTGTAAATCACTCTTCCCGTGACTGTGAATTATAAAACTTTAAATGTTTAACAAAGGTTAAGAATAGAATAAATTCTTGTGTTTTAGAAGCTCTGCTATGTATAAGTCTAGCTAGCGACCTCAAATCCATCAATAGGAGAGAAGCGTGCTTTGCTGTTTCGGAAATGTCAGTTATAACTCATTTGCATTAATTTGCATAAATTCCATTTCCATTTTTACAACGCAATTAAAACAACAACAGCTATGCGTATGAGAGCAAGTTAAAAGCATTCAGCTCTTTAATTCAATAGCTTTATATTTCAATAAATTTAAAAAAATCGCGTTATTCTAGATTCATTATTTGTGCAAACAGCACATATGTATATATTAGTTTATAATATAGTTGCAAAATCAGAGTAAAATTAATTTAACAGCCAGATAGAATTTTATACTTAAAAGTTATTAAACCTATAATCAATTATACAAAGTTGGAGACTGTATTTTTTTAACAATTTGATTATTGTCATTTAATAAGTCTAAATATGTAAACTTTGGAATTTATGGGTTATATCTGCTATGAAATATTACATATGGATTAGTCTGGTGATAACTTTAGAATTCTATAATCTCGTAAAATAAAACTTACACAGGTTCTTCTGACATTTAATCAAAACTATGACATATAACTTAATTTAGTAGAAATAAATAAACACGTATTTATGTTTTTGAAGTTAATTAAGTTATTTGCAAAATGTTAAAAACTAATTTTGTATCATATAAAATGTTGACTAATAACTTTATTCATTAGATATAAACCAACTCTTTGTTAGCAAGAAAATATGCTGCAACAACTAAAATTTTAGCAATATACATTTATTTCAACAAAAAAATAATGATTATTTTTACTAACATTAGGGATGTATTAAAGTTTTTATATCATGCAAAATGGAAACCAAGGGGCAGCTGTGATTTACAGACAAATGTTCATATTATGCAGATAACAAGTCATTACTATTGTAGGACTTTGGATTTTTTCCAGAATAACATGCTACATTAATAAACTTCTCAAAGATAATTCATCATTTTTTGAATGTTGAAGACTGCAACATCATTGATAGTGGACAGTTCCCAAATTTTGATCAATCTTTTCATTAGGCAAAAGTCCCATTCAAAAAATTCATATGGTAAAAATTAAAGATGGACAGTAAGTCACGTGTTAACCTTATTTTAGTCAAATGATCAATTTGTTATCCTAGGATTTATTAAATTGTAAAACTGCTTAGATCTAAAATGCCATATTGAATTTTTTTTAAAAAATGGCCTGAGACACAACTTTCACAATAACTTCAGTTTTAATTGTATTAGAGCAAAAAAAAAAATTACATTAATAGAAACCAGAAAAATTAAGAAAAACAATAAGTCTGAGACAAATAATGATAATCATTTAAAAAATAAGGAAAAAAGAAATTTCAACATCCAAAATAATTATTACTTTCTTGTTTGTTCATAATTTTTAATTCATCATGAACTAACTTTAAATTACATATTCAGTTATAATTTATTTGTATTCCTCACAAAATTATCTTTCAAATCATATATAATATGTCTTACCTGACATAACCCATAGGCTTCAGAATCTCCAAAATAAGTCACATATGATTTTTTTATTTTTATCTTGTACCCCAAAAGTTCCAAATGTCAAAGGTGTCTATAAGAAAAAGATTCATCATAATAAAAGATACAAAACAAATCATTTTCAGAAGATAGATATGCATTTGTCATCATAGCAATCGGATTCTTGTCTATCTAAAACTAGAAATTGTAGGCTACTGTCTGTATCACTGATAAAATGACTTTCATCTTTTCATTTTATATTTTTTGTGTATATCGGTGAAGTTTATATTCTTTATGTACACCAGTGATGCTATCTTGTTATTTTTATTTTATCACATAGATGTAATTTATTTGCATATAGTTCATTTGTTTGCTATAGACTTGAAAATAATATAAAGCATATAACAAAACCAGAGTGACTCCAAAGCATGAGTATCAAGATATAAACAAGAATCGGTATTTGATTATTTTCCAGCATATGCAATCTTTCTATACATTTGATGATTAGTTTTGTAACTCATTACTTGTAAACACAAACACATCATATAAACATAATAATAAGTAATAAATTATTAAACATTTTGTGAATCATTGTTTTATAAAATAATTTTATTTTTATAAAATAAGTGGATTAAAACTTTAGAAAATTACGGTAGATATAAATTCTATATGAGCATAAATAAATATATAATTTATATCGATACAAACTAAAATTATCATTTTTTCAAAAAATTAAAAAAAAAATTAAAATATTATTAAAAAAATTAAAATTTTATATTTAGGAGTCTGATGTTCTGCTTTAGGTTTAGGCTCCATTTTAGGCCTTCTTTGTGAATAATATTATGTTTGCTGCAGAAAATGACCATTTGAAAAATGGGTATTTTCTGTGCTTCGGGAAAATTACAAAATTGATCAAAAAAAAAAAAAAAAAAATTAAATTCGCTACTTCATTAAAAATTCTATGAAAAATCCAAATTTCATCGAATTTCCTTGTGGTAGACATCTTTGGAAAGTTAAGTCATTGAGCTATTAAACAACCATATTTTGTTGATGACATGCTTATAGTTTTTACATCAGTAAACAAAAAAAATATGACCGATCAAAAAAGATGTGTGGGTCACCCACTTAAATATGAGAAGCTTAATAACAACTTTTTTTCGGATAGGAACATTATTTAATGTTCAGTTAAAAATTATTTATTTTTCTCTTTAGAAGGTTATAAAATGTTTTTTTAATTCAATGTTTATTTACACATTTGATTGTGACATCAACTTTCATCACAGCAGGTCGAACATTAATTACCTAAACTTTAAATTAAACGTTAATCAATTTATATGTAAACAAAAAATATAAATCACTTTCCCAGAAATAACTGAATTCATTGTATTCTTTATTTTTGTTCAACATTTAAAGTGCTTTGAATTTAAAGCTTGGGGGAAAAGTGATTTGATATTGTTGTTTACATATAGATTGAGTTTTCTTTTATTTAAAGTTTACATATTAAATCTTATAGAATTATTACAATCAAATTCTTAAAATAGAGATGCTGCCTCCAGCCTTGAGTAATTGATTATTGGTTTCATCACATCATCATCAACAATTATCAATCTACTGCAGGTTGAAGGTCTCTTCAAGTTCAATGTATCTTCTCTGATCTTTAGCTTCTCTTCTCCATATCACCCCTGCACACTTTCTTGTTTCATCCATCTATCTCACATGTGGTCTCTTTCTGGGTTTTTTCAATCTCTTGGAATCCAGTTTAAGATTACAGTTGTCCATCTATTATCTGTTCTAGCAATATGTCCAGCCCAACTCCACTTCAGTCTTTTATGTTTTTTAGTAAGGTAAGTAACACCTGTTTGTTCTCTTACCCATATATTGTGTTTTCGATCTTTTCTTGTTACTCCCAACATACATCTTTCCATACTTCTTTGAGTGATCTGACATCTCTGTATTGCTCTTCTATTAAGAGTCCAAGTCTCAGATCCATAAGTAAGAACAGATAAAAACACATTTATTAAAAACCTTCATTTTCCAACACATATGCATATTTCCTTTTAGTATCAAGTTATTCCTACCAAAAGCACTCCAACCAAGTTTAATTCTTTGATTAATTTCACCCATTATGTTTCCATCTGTATTAATAATCTGACCAAGATATTTGTAACTGTTAACTTCTAACTCATCACAATCAATCTTTATTTTCATATTTGGAGAAAATCCATTAAACATTACTTTAGTCTTTTTAACATTTATTTTTAGTCCTACTTTCATCTTACAACTCCTGCAACATTTCCTGAATCTCTAAAGCATTATTTGAAAAAATAACTGCATCATCTGTAAAATCTAAATGACTTAAATAATCTCCATTTCCTTTAACTCATTTAGCTTCCCATTTTAGTCCACAAAATACTTCTTGCAGCACTGCTGTAAAAGGTTTTGAAGATATGGAGTCTCCATGTCTTACACTCTTCTCAATGTTGACTTTCATAGTATCATTATGTAATGTAATTGTTGCATTTTTATATTTTTTTAATATGACAATATCCTGTATCTATACCTTGATGATCCAAGGCTTTAATCACTGAAGAAAGGTTTATAGAATCAAATGTATTTTCATAATTTACAAATCCAATGTATGATTGCAAGTCATATTCATTTGTCCTTTCTATAACTTCTCTTAATACCTGGATATGGTCTACTGTACTAAAACCACTTTTAAATCCAGCTTGTTTTCTTGGTTGGTAAAAATCCAATGTTCTCTGTATACGAGTTGTAATTACCTTGGTAAAAGTTTTATATAAAACTGATAAAAGACTGATAGTTCTGTAATATATAATATCTTCTTTGTCACCCTTTTTAAATATTATTAATACTGCATTCTTCCAATCATCTGGTATATCTTTATCATTTAGACATTTGGTATACAACTTTGCTAAAACAATTATATTTCTTCACCTGCTTCTTTTAATATATCAATTATAATTCCTTCATTATATGGAGCCTTTCTTTTCTTCATACATTTAATAACATGGCTCACTTCTTCATTTAAAATTCTAGGCAATTCAGAAGATGTAATCGATATAGGAGGTACTTGTTCCTTATTACTATATAATTCTTGAGAAGTCTTCTACCCATTTCATGATGTCATCTCTCTTTTTTGTAATAATTTCATCTTTTTTCCTTATTGCAGATATAAATTTCCTACCAATACAAAATGTTGTTTTACACTCTTGAGACTTTTATTCTCTTCTACAGCTTTTTTTGCCAGTTCACATTTATACTTTCTTATATCATATTCAACTCTTTTTTGCACTATTTTACAGTATTCAAGATATTCAATCCTTTTTAATGCATCATTTCTGTATATCTTCATATTCCTTCTTTTCTTCATAAATTCTCTAGTCTCAGTAGAAACTTTATTGGTCAGTTGTTTCTTTTTTCTACCAGCTGTCTTTGTTGCAGTTTTTTAAAGTGTATCAGTTATTTTCATATTAACTTCATTCAAATCTCAATTCTGTGCAAAATCTACTCATACTTGAAACCGATTTGTAAGTTCTAATTTAAATTTATAAGAATGTTTCTGAAGATTAGGCATATCAACTGTAAATATTGTTTTTCTTAATATTTTTGTCTCTCTGGATTTGCATTAATATGTATCTTACATCTTACTAATCAAGAATTACTTCCTGTGTTAAATTTATTAAGTACATTAGTCTTGAAATATGGATTTTATGTTAGTCAAAATATAATCCAATTCTGCTGTATCTCCATTTGGATGCTTCCATGTCCACTTCTTTTTAACATTTTTCTCAAAAAAAAAAAAAGAATTCATAATATAAAGTTTTTTTTTTCTGCAAACTCCACAGGTTTATGTCCTCTCTCATTTCTATTACTGTAACCAAAATTACCTATAGTACTTTCATATTTCACTTGTTTACCAATTCTAGCATTAAAGTCTCCCATAACAATTTTAAAATGCTGTTTACTCTGATCAAAAGCCTTTTGAACATTCATATAAAAATCTTCTAATACTTCAGCACTATGAAAACTTGTTGGGGCATAAACCTGAATTATCTGCATTTGGTATCTGCTATTAAATTGTATAATTAATCTTGCCACTCTGTCTGATACACCATCAATCTCCACAATGTTGTTCTTCCACTTTTTATTTATAATGAATCCTACTCTACTTGTATTTCCAATATTTTTACCTTTATAATAAAGTACTTGTTCACTTTTTAAATCAATTGCCTCCTCATCTTTTATTCTAAATTCACAAAGTCCAATAATGTCCCATTTAATATAAGACAGTTATTTTTTTAATTATTGCAATTTTCCTTCACTTGAAAGTGATCTGCAGTTCTAAGTACCTAAATAAAAAGTCATCATCAAATGGCAGCCTGGATCCACAATTAGTGGATTCTTACCACCCACCCCCACCTTCAGCCACCAACCACTGGCTTGGTTGGTGACTTTACAGCCTTTTGGGAATAAGGGTCATGATATATTTTTGACTGTCATAATTATATATATATTGCTAATATTTACTGAGGCTATAACTTCGATAATATGCGTATAAAATGCGATAGTAGAGACCTCTACAGGTGTTTTAACCACAAGCTTACGCTATGGAAGAAAAGAGGGGAAACCCTTCTTTACTTCAACCTACTTTCTATTTAAATAGGTGAAGCTGAAGCGGTTAGATCTGCGAGCGTGAAGCTATTCAATAATTCACTGATTACGTCCACATTTCTTATTACACATTAATACTCGCGAAATCTTTCGATTTACAACGAGTCAATGGAAAGATTTTATATTTAGAAATCTATTACAGTAATTTAAAGTTGTAATTATAAATTTATTAAACGCACATTGATTATGTAAATAATATTTACTGAGGCTATAACCTCGATAATATGCGTATAAAATGCGATAGTAGGGGCCTCTACAGGTGTTTTAACCACAAGCTTACACTATGGAAGAAAAGAGGGGAACCCCTTCTTTACTTCAACCTACTTTCTATTTAAATAGGTGAAGCTGAAGCAGATCTAACCACTTCAGCTTCACCTATTTAAATAGAAAGTAGGTTGAAGTAAAGAAGGGGTTCCCCTCTTTTTTTCCATAGTATAAGCTTGTGGTTAAAATACCTGTAGAGGTCCCTACTATCACATTTTATACGCATATTATCGAGGTTATAGCCTCAGTAAATATTACTTATGTAATCAATTTGCGTTAAATAAATTTATAATTACAACTTTAAATTACTGTAATAGATTTATAAATATAAAATCTTTCCATTGACTCATTATAAATCGAAAGATTTAGTGAATATTAATGTGTAATAAGAAATGTGGACTTAATCAGTGAAGTATTGAATAGCTTCACGCTTGCAGATCTATCCGCTTCAGCTTCACCTATTTAAATAGAAAGTAGGTTGAAGTAAAAAAGGGGTTCCCCTCTTTTCTTCCATAGCGTAACCTTGTGATTAAAACACGTGTAGAGGTCCCTACTATCGCATTTTATACGCATATTATCGAGGTTATAGCCTCAGTAAATATTACTTACCGTAATCAATGTGCGTTTAATAAATTTATATATATATTGGAAAAATATTTATCATTTACACAAACAATCATTCTGCCTTATTAAGCAACTGAGAAGAAAGACTATGGTGTTTCTTGATCTTAAACTCAGAGGGAAAAAGCCAATAAACTCGCCACCCAATTACTCTTAAATGCCATAGTTCATCTATCTGGTCAATTAATTTCTTTCTCTATTACCATAATAAAGTATGTTTCAAAATATCAAAACATTCAGGAATAAGTGAATTTATTCTATTAATCTTTTTTTGTTCAACACTTAAAAATGTTTTTAATTCATAGCCTGT
Organism: Epiperipatus broadwayi; assembly: GCA_028023455.1. Taxonomy (NCBI): domain Eukaryota; kingdom Metazoa; phylum Onychophora; class Udeonychophora; order Euonychophora; family Peripatidae; genus Epiperipatus; species Epiperipatus broadwayi. Next base: position 5,519 of record JAQFVV010007487.1, on the reverse strand, counting down.
GGGACATTGATTTTCTCCTTTTATTTACATATGGATTAAGATATATTTAACTACTTATAGTATATATATAACCATTAAATGTCTGTATTTTTAAATCATATAATAATAACAACAACAGAATAAAAACAACAGAATTGTGGGAAATTTGAATGGATTGAATGATGGGTAATGCAAGTTTTTATTTTCTGTACATTTGTATTAATGGTTGATAAAGATTGTCAGTGAAACAATTGAATGTACTTCTGGTAAAGAATATATTATTTAATTTTGAATATATATATACATTGAGATTAATTCATTGTTATTATTAAAATATAGCTAAATTTCGATCTAGTTTTAGAACGAAACAATAAATTTTAAAATTAATATATATATATAAAGGTAAAGAGATATTGATTTATCTTTAAAAGTCATTGTCTTATACTGATACTAGAGGACACTGTAATAATATTTACATAGTTGCAAGAAGGTAATCTCAAAATATTATGTAAATATTAAAAACCATAAATGATTATTTATGAAATAAATATGAAAGAAAAAATAACTTTTATCTATATTTTGCCACTTATACACACTTTACATTATATATACATACACATATGGACATATATAAAGTTAAATGTGTATAAGTAGTAAAATATAGATTATAAGTTAGTTTTTTTCTTTGATTGTTTATTTTGATATATTTTATAATTTTCATAGATGGTTTGCGCTTCTGCAAGTCCAATATTGACATACTACTATGCAATAAACGGTATCCATATTCCAACAAGGTAATATTTATATATTACTGTTATTAAGGTGAAACAATATAATTATAAAACAATGACTATTTAAAATGTTTAGGCAAGTTAGTGAGAAAAATTTGTTCTCTTAAACTCCTCATAAAAATGTTATATTAAAAGAATGTTTTTCTCCAGGACCTATGGAAGAAACAAGGAAAAAAGAGTGCAGTGATTTGATAAAGTTAACAAGTAATTTCATGTGACTTTGATGATAAAGTTGTATGTTTTACTTTACAAAACTATCCAATAATTAAAATGTAAGAAGTTATAGAAGTTTGTTGGACTCAAGGAGCAGATATCTGTTTCTCAAATTTTTTGATCACTTGAACACATACTCTATATGATAAAGATATTGCCACTAAAGGATATCCAGATAACGTTAAGCAGCAATAAAAATGATAGGTTGACATCAAAGCAAGTATGAGTTAATCCAAATAAACAAAATCCATTCATTGAACACTTATTGTCATCCAGTTTTATCATTAATTAGTTCCTCATTGTACAAATTCTTCATCCATAAATACTTTGATAATTTTAAATTTTTGAGGAAATACAGAAATTATTTATAGCTAAGGATCTCAACAAAAATATTTAGAATTTATGTTTAACTTTCGTCTTTTATTTGATTCTCATACATTATATATGATTATTTTCATTAACTTTATACTATTCATTATCTTAAGTTACAAATTCCATTCTTTCTGCTTTTTGATTCCCAGGTTTTTCTCTACAGGATTTTCATAATTGTCTTTTTATATATACATTTTCATTGATGTCTCGTTTATTAATTTTTACATGTGAGATTTCAAAAGCTTTTCAATTTTCTTATCATAAACTGCTTCTGTGAAATGCACTTTCTTGTTTATCAAATATGTTGGGGATTTGTCTTTATAAGGTTAAGAGTTATGTTAGTGATTAGTGATGCATATAAAATTTCACAGTTGTTTTTATATTGAAGTCTTCCCAGTGTTGTCAAATTGTCTAATCAGCATCATTTTCTTATGGGTACATAAAATTATTGAATTCATTGTTGAATTTAATACTTCTTAAAGTTTGCATTGATTTATTGTTCCTAAGTAGTGATTATAAATTTATTTAAAGCACATTAATATTGATTACGTAAGTAATATTTACTAAGGCAATAAACCTAAAGCATGTGCGGTTGAAAATGCGAAGGTAGGGACCTCTACAAGTTATTCATAAGCTTGTAGTTAAGACCTGTAGGGGTCCCTACTTTCGCATTTTCAACCGCACACGTTTTAGGTTTATTCCCTTAATAAATGTTCCATAAGTTGAAAATGTTTGATGTGTTTTGGTGATATTAATTGCTATCTTGACTCTGGTTGAAATTTTATGTAGATATAACATTTAAAAAAACATCAGGGAAAATATTTAACATTGCTAGAAAAAATATATGTAGCTTTAAGAAAGGGAGCGTAAGCTTGTAGTTGACAATTTATTGTACTCTGTAAATTGTTTTTGATTGCATTAAAAACTTACTAAAATTTTAGTTTGAAATATGAATTTTTTTACAGTATAGGCATTTTCATACCTGCACTTCTATATGTAATATATAGGAGGTTTGAACTCAAACTTTCATACGACCCACAAACATCCATGCTATGTAATACCATTGCTACACCTTGATCACACACATGTCAAAATTCATAGTCTTGTTATTTATTTAAAATTATTTAGAATTAAAAAAAATAATGTTTAATAATATATTTCTTAGCTGGAACTGTTTTGACCATAAAGTCTTTTTATTTAGTATGACTTTAAAAATAGCTAAATTATAATCTTACACATTTCCAAAATCTAACCCCACACTTAACTTCAAAATTAAAAAAAATATTATGCTGACTTATTTAAAAATGTAACTAATTCATTATAATCAATATTTAAGATCTTTATTGAAGTATGTACTCTGAAAAGCTAAAGAAACCAACTTTATAGAAAAATACAGACTGTAGTCATTTTAATGGTATCAGATGTGGCATTTTATTACGAGTGGTAGGCATTTTCTGTGAACGAGTTAGCTATTTGTTGGATAATATAATATGCTATAATGATCAGGATATGAAACATTTAATCAAAACCTAAAATAAATATTTTACAATTTATGTATATTGCATTTTCGTCATACAGAATTTATTATTAAAATGTATGATGCAAAAAATTATCTTGTTTTCTTTTTTTCTGAAAATATGTTTACATTATTAGCAGATTTGATTTGGCTGAAACTAGCATTCACAAGGGTTTAATTTAAAATTGCTTCACTGAATTTTTTAGCTAATACACATATGCACACAATTTAAAAATTATTAATAATATACAATCAAAATGTGTTTTTAGTTGTATAACTAAATGAAATTTAAACCACTGAACATCACATGATCACTATTCTTTTTGCACGCACAAGCTTTTTACTTTGAGGCAAAACTCTCCATACAGTAGTGCCACCCAGTGCAAGCCAGGGTAATCAATGGATGCAGGAAGGTTTTTGCATAAAATCTCTATTTAGTGTCTGCTCATCCAGTATTCCTAGATTACTTTCTAGTTTGTGGCTTTCATCAGTGAGGAGTTTTGGATCTGTGAGCACTGCAGCTAGTCTTAGAATCTACTATAATCTTCCAGGAGCCATCTTTTACCTTATTAAATAATTATGAAGTATTGAATCCAAAATTCTGGAGGGTTGCATTTGATCTTAATATCTAAGTGCAGTGCTCACAAATCCAAGGCTTCTCACTTATGAAAGCCAGCAGTTAGAAACTAATCTGGATGTATTGGATGAGTAGGTACTAGATAGGATTTTACACAAAAATCTTGCTGCATCCATTGATTACTCTGGCTTGCACTGAATGGCGCTACTGTATGGAAAGTTTTGTTTCTGTGTAAAGAGCTAGTGTAAGCAAAATATGGTGATTGTGTGATGTTTAGTGAATTAATATTAATCCTGCTCAATAGAATTATGATGACTGTGGTTATTAAAGAACCAAACACATAAAAAATATAAATGTTGAATTGAATTCAGATGAATATGACAATACAAGCAAATAATGTTGAATTGAAAATATTATTGTGTTTTTATTTTGGACTCAAAGCTTTATAGTTAGCTAATAAGGTAAAAGGTGTTTGCTGGTGCAATGAATTAGATCCTAAGTTCTAGGTGCAGTGCTCTCAGATCCAAGGCTCCTCAATGATAAAAGCCACAAGCTAGAAACTAGTCTGGGGATACCTTTTGACATCCATTCCTTACTCTGGCATACACTGAGTGGTGTTATTGTATGGATAGTTTTGCTTTTGTATAAAGCACTTGTGTAAGCATAAAGAATGATGATCATTTGATGTTTAGTGTTTTAATACCAATCCTGCCCAATAGGATTATGCTGACTGTTGTTATTAAAGAATCAAAGATACCAAAAAGTATGGATGCTGAACTGAGTTTGGATCTATATGATTATACAAAATAATGAGCTTGAATTGAAAATATTAATGTGCATTCTTTTTGGATGCAAAGCTTAATAGTTAACTAATAAGTTAAAAGGTGGCTGGTGGAGGATTGCTGTAGATCCTAAGATCTGGGTGCAGTGCACTCAGATTTAGGACTCATCACTGATGAAAACCACAAGCTAGAAACTAATCTAGGGATATTGGTTAAGTAGGCACTAGATAGGGATTTTATGCACAAATATTCTTGCATCCATTGATTACTTTGGCTTTGCTACTGTGTGGAGAATTTTGCCACTGTGTAAATTATATATTATATGTAAATCTATATATATCTATATATATATATATATATATATATATATATATATATATAATTTTGTATGTTTACAATAAGGTAGCCATTTACTTAGTTATATCTGAAACAAATTACAGAATTGTAATTTGATATCAAGTAAGTAAATGTCATTTTTAACTTATATTTCGTACCTTTTCATCATATAAAGTTGATTATTAATTGCATAATTCATTAAATCGTTTCCTTCTTTGACTTTTTTTTTACTGAAAATACTTAAAATATAACAATGAGGGCAGTTTTTATTTGTCTGATAAGTATGTGTTCATATGCCATGTATTCAATATCTTAGCTAATACAGAACGCAAATTAAAATTCATTATTAATCAATACAGTATTTAAGCAATTTTTTTTTCCTCATGTGTTATAGTATCAGCCGGGAAGCAAACCCGCTATCCCGGGACAACTGCTTGTTTTATGCTGAATAAAATATATATTTCGTTTTTCAGTACTTTGTTGAATGTATTTTTGTATTGCACTATTTCCATCATCTAATATGTGTATTGAATGTCTTTAGAAAAAAATTAACTTTATTTAAATATTCCAAATACATTTAACAGTTAGTATTAGCACATCAAACAGGTTAGTATATGCACAACGTTTCAAGAGTTAATATTCTACCCTTTTCTTCAGGTGTTTCTGGCCTGACCATGTGACAATACTAGTATGGTATTCGAACCTGGGACTCTTAGATTTTTGAATAATGAATTTTAAGGTAACACTTTAAGCCATCCTGCCATAGGCAACAGTCTGTAAAAATTTCATATACTTATCTATGAGGTTAATTCTAATTTCTATACTATCTCCTAAAAGCAAAGTTGATTAATGGTTTCCATACATTATGTAGAGTCACACTAGGTTGGCTTATGGGACTTTTTTTTCCATTATTAATGTGAGCAATCTTCTTTAAATGTTTTATTTACAATATA